>PVKC010033927.1:0-13839 GCA_004027635.1 Crocidura indochinensis | reverse complement strand
AATTATTTTGCTTTTTATATGTTTTTTACAGTAATATTAATAATGATTTCTCATGGGCATAATTCCAATACTACACCCATCACCAGGTACTTTTCCCCACCACTAAATGAATCCAGTATCCCTCCCTCTCTCCCACGCCTCCTCTCAATTATGTGGGTCAGTTCCCTGTTGGCTTTAGATCTTTTGTTCTACCTTGCTGAGTCCCACATACGGGGGAGATCATTCTGGATCTGTCTTTTTCATTCTAACTTCACTCCACCTGATAGCCTCTAGTTTCATTCATGTTCGTGCCAATTGCATGATTCTGTTATTTCTTAGAACTGCATACTATTATATTATGTCTGTAAACCAGAACTTCTGGATCTATTCAGCTGTAGTTGGGCATTTGGGTTGTTTCCATATCCTGGCTATTGTATGAAGAGCTGTGATGAACAAAGGTGTATGTGTGCATACTTAGGCTTTCAAATTAATTTTTTTGTGTTCTGGAGAGAGATGCAAAGATGTGGTACAGCAGCATTTCTATTTTTAGAATGAATGAGGTTTGGCCATGCCTAGGTCAATGATCATTATACAATGAACTCCTGTGGTTTGTTTGTGGTGTACTTGTTGGACAGAAATCAAATCTGAGGTGGTCATCCACTGTGCATGCATTGACTGTTCAACTGGAGCTAGAGGGAAGTTTGGAAATGCAGAACTCATAGTGCAGGGGATTTTAGAGTATTCTTACTAGAATCTGAACAGGACCGGGCTCAAGGCCCTTACCTGCCCTTTCCTGAGCTTTCACCACATCACCCAGCCTGAGCCAATGTCCATGTCACCCATGTCGAGAGACTGCCCAGGATAGGAATTAAGAGGCAGCTAGGGCTTCTCACTAAATTTGTAAATATTGGTTGTCAGCAACCAGAGTTACAGAACCATTTTAGAAATTTTCCAGTTAAAATGGAATTTTCAAAACCATGAATTGCCACTGGGTCAGTGAAGTGGATTTGATGTGGAGCCAGGATTCTACACAGCTGGTCCAGCAGTCTGGTAGTGGTGACTGAGGCTGAAGACTTCCACCAGACTAAATCGCCTCTTACCGCAAGTGCCCAAAATCACCCACTCCTGGGGATTTTTTTTCCTAGTCATTTTCCATGGCTTTGGCCCATTTTCAATCAAGGGCCTTTTGATGCACAGAGAAACTTTAAGAAACACATTTAGCCTCTTGATAGGCTCCAACTCAGAATAAGTGAAGTTAGTTAGACTATGTAGGAAGATTATTTAGTTATGCATAATGCCTATATAAAGAAATGACTTGGTATTTAAATAAAGTAATTAACTAAAACAAAGAAATGATAGTTGTACTTCTCTAGAGACAACAGGCATGTCTAAAGCATCACAAAGATGTCCAGGTGAGTTTATTAAGTTTTGAGAGAAAAGAAATAGATGAGGAGCAGATGAGAATCTTGGATAAAGGCCTAGACCTTGATCATGGATGATTTTATTTATTTTTTGATATTTAGAGTGGATAATAGCAAAGCAAAATTCATAAGGATGATCATATTTCAGGAAAAAATGTAGTACTTTTTCTTATGTAATACTTGAGAAAATATCTCTCAGAGAAGATTCTGGATCTAATTCTTGTAAAAAGGCCAAATGTAATAAGTAACCTTGAAGCTGAGTGACCTTGCAGCTCTAATAAATGAAGCATGATGTTACATAACTTGGTGGTTAGCTAGTATTTATGGACAGACTGTCCTTAGCAGGTCTGGAGTCAGTTAACTGATTGAGAGGTTCTTTAGAAAATACAAGATACTATTGCACAACATTGACAGAGTTTATAGTTGAAGTTGATGGTATAGTTCATTGTATGAACTGTTTAGACCAAATAACCTCTTCTTTTCCTGTCATTCTTTGGAGTACTATTGTACAGTAGCATTAGTTCCAACTCCTCCTCTTAAACACTCAGACTTTCTCTTCTGATGAGCATAAACTGTTGTTGTGGGACTCACCACATGATAAGCATTGTCAACATTGTCAGTGACCATAAATACAGATCGCTTCACCATTTGGTCAAATATAGGTGAAAAGATTCATGCCAGATCTCTTCTCCTTTATGATGACTTGACCTCATTGATTTAATCTTTGTCTTTGGGATTTGGGGCTCAGTTCTTAATCTCCAGACTTTAATTTGATATAGGAATTTAGGATGACCCTGTTGAACTCCAATTCAGGTATCAACCTATTCTTGGCAGTCTTGTAAGATCATGTCTTTAATGCCAAGTGCATGCTGGGAAACCAATGAAGAGTTTATTCATTAATTAACCAATGCAGAGAATATTTTGAAAATGTATTTTAAATAAATAAATCATTTGAGATATTAGCTTTATAGTACACATCACTGAAAAATAGAATTTCTCAGAAGCTTCTAAAATCTGTAAGTGTATGATAACCTACAGCTTCCAGCTATGTTTTCTTGCTTTTTGTTTTGAGTCTTACTAGGCATCAGGACTTCTCTGTATTGCCATAACACTATCATCTTCGACACTATGGACCTCTGTCTTAGAATTCTCTGAAAGTATGTACTATTTTCCTCATAAGACATAAAACTACCTCAGGGTAACAGATTATGTGTCCTTTGCTTTTGTGTCACAGTGGTCCTCAAACTACGGCCCGCGGGCCACATATAGTATTTGTTCCCGTTTTGTTTCTTCACATCAAAATAAGATGTATGCAGTGTGCATAGGAATTTTTTCATAATTTTTGTTTTACTATAGTCTGACCCTACAATGATCTGAGGGACAGTGAACTGGGCCCCTGTTTAAAAAGTTTGAGGACCCGAACCTACCACAGTGCTACTCACATTTTATATTACATAGGTATGTACAAGGATATTTTATATTATTGGGACATAAGATTTTTTAAACCCTGAAGAGTTTAAATATTGATTTGGCATATCCAGGTTGGTTAAAACAATCAGGTTGGTAAAAAAGAAAATTGTGGTCCCGTGTTGTTGATTCATGGAGAAAATTTAAGGAGATGAGCTTGTGTTGTACACTCATTGTGGTAATCCTTTGATTATATTTCTGCAAATGTGGCCTGTTAGTTTAAATTGCTCTGGTTACAATGGAAAAGGAAATAGTTACTCTACACTATTATTGGGGGGAAAATTTAATTTGCTTCAAGCCAGAATTGTTTTACTTCAGAATTTGTATGGATTATGTATGCTCTAAACATACATCCACTCATACTAAAACATAGGCTTCAGGTAATTAAAAACTCCCATGGTTATTTGGGGTAAAATTTTCCCTATTGGCTTCTTATCTAGTCTTTTTGCCTCTTCATGTTATTTTTATGCTTTTGAACTCTCATAAATTCTCACTTGAAAAAACAATTTTAGGTCCATTTGCTCA
The DNA here is from genome assembly GCA_004027635.1 of Crocidura indochinensis. Lineage (NCBI taxonomy): Eukaryota > Metazoa > Chordata > Mammalia > Eulipotyphla > Soricidae > Crocidura > Crocidura indochinensis. The sequence continues at coordinate 10,447 of PVKC010033927.1, read as the reverse complement.
GAGATGAGCATTTCATCTCTCATGTATTCCCAATACATCTTAGTGATTATTCTTGACCTTACTAGTGCTTTCCTCATGGTAGATTTTGCATGAGAAAACCTATTAAAACCAAATATAAATGTCACCTTTAGTTGATGGCTTTCCTTAGTGGAATATTTGACTTATTAATGACTTGCCTACCCTTCTGTTTATTGCCAGACTATAAAATTCTTTCAGTTAAGCAACTGGATTCTATGCTTAAGAAAGTAAAAGGCTATCTAGTTAATGTTTGGGCTTTTCTGTGGGTCAGATATCTGATCACTAATATGTACCAACTTTTTTTGAGCAGATCCAAGAAGATGCATGAGATATGAAGCTTGTTTTATTTATCACTTGTGTTATGTTCCTAAAAATCATGTGGATTTATCAAATCAAATCTGTTCGATTTGATTAACTAACTTTTGTTATGTTCCTTTCCCAAAGCAAAATTGAATAAAAAAGGGCCAAAAGTAACATTTACTTTATTTACTTACTATGGATGAATTAACATGAATCAATATTGCATAAATTTAGAGGGACAAATTACTCTTGGGTTCTTTTCCATACTAAAGACCATCCCAAAAGGACTGAAGCTGGAGACTTTGTGTGACAAGGGATAAGTAGAACCTCACCTGCTTGATATAAGGGATGAGATAGAACCTGCCTTAAAATACCCTATTATTTAAGCTCAGATACTTACAACTTTTATCTTCAAAGTAATTAGCTTCATTTCAACACTTTTCTCGGAAAGTAGCACAGTGCCTGGAGAGTGTAGTGCAGAGCAGCTATTGGGAACTCATTTTCCCACAGTACTTCACATGGTTTGGGTTCTTCTTTGCAGACTGTTCGGTGGATTATGCCATCTGTCAGCAGCTGAAGACTGGTAATTGAAACATCAGGATGAGTTGGGATGGGTTGTGGAGGATGGAATGTCAAAGACAGCTTTGTTAGGGTTGTGGTATTTAAAGCAACGGAAATCATATGTCTCTTGCTTCAAGACGGCAGGTAACTTTCTTGAGTCTGGTAGAAATTCCAGATCTGTGAAATAATAATTTATGTGGGCCATTAAATATAATGGAGGTGATGAAAGGGGAATATGAAAATTATACTTGTGAACCTGTTTGAGGTCAGAGACTCTATTGATATTCCAAAAACTTTGGGCTCTTTTCTCCAGAAAAATGAAAACACACAGAATGTAACTAGCTTCTGAAAATTTCTGACCCCTGATCACACTTCCATTCCTGGGACCAGGTTCTAGAACTCTGTCTAGATGAAGAGTTAGGGGTAGTTAGAACATCACAGGGTCTAAAAATCGATTACTATTTTGGGAGACAATAGGAAGCCACTATAGTTTTGTGATTGTAGATTGGCAAGGGTGTCATGATTAGTATGTATTTAGAGAACACCTGTAAAAGTTTGCTTCTGTAAACCAAAGAGCTGATGCAAGGTACAATTGGTTTAATTTAAAATGAGTAAGAATTCCAAATATTCATCAAGGGAAACATTAAAAAAGTACATTGAATGTAATTCTTCTTTGGGGAGAGTTGTTGGTAATTTATTTCTAATTTTATGTTCTTGATGAAGGATGGTTATTAGGTTGTAAAATTTGTTTTGTTTTCTCTACTTCTACATAAATAAGAACATTAAGATCTGGATAGTTTGCTTTCTGATTGTAAACTCTTTTTTACATATCTTGACTTATCTTTAAAACAGTCCTTATAGATTTTATATAGATTATTTTTCCAAGTAGAGAAGCAGACTTCCTTCTCCTCTTCCTTCTCTTCCTCCTCCTCTTCCTGTTCCTTCTCTTCCTCTTCCTCCTTCTCTTCCTTTTTCTCTTCTTCCTTTTCCTCTTCATCTCCTCTCCTCCTCTGCTCTTCTTCCTCTTACTTTTCCTCCTTCTCCTTTACCTCTTTCACACCCACAAGTGCTCAGAACCTCCCATTTAGGGCTTTGTGCTCTGGCAGTACTGAGGATACCATATGTGGTGCCAGCAATTGAATCATGGCTGGCCATGTCCAGTAAGAGTGCCTTGTTACCTTGTACCATTTTTGTTTTGGTCCCTAAGCTTAATATTATCAGATAAAACCATCATATGAAATTTAGAGTGTGACTATGAAATCTTAAAGTAATTCTCTCTTTATAAGGCATTGACTATGAGGATGCCATGCTTAGTAACTTTTAGCCTTTCCTGGTTGAACTTAACTGGAAGAATTACAGCATTATTTTCCTTAAATAATGCTCAACAGAAAGTTTTGGCATTGTGTTACCTTAACTTTACAAACTCTAGATCAACTTTGTATCAGTGTGACTACAAATGATAAATATCCTTCTAAATTGTTAATAGAAACATGCTATTACTAGTCATAACTAAGTTTTATAGTGGGGTAGTGTCAGCATCCACAATAGTCAATACCATACATACTTGTTTTGTATAAGACTCTGTACTGACTGGAAACCCAAAAGAGAAGTCAGTCAAATTCTTTGTTTATAAGGATCTTATTTACTTAAATTGAAGGAAAAAATAGACTTATACTAAAGTAATACATAAGTGACAGTATAGTTCTGATCTGGAGGAGCATTCTGGGTTTGGATGTGACTTGTCAAATCTGATGGGTGCCACATAGGTGTTTATCATGTACCTAATGTTCAGCACATTGTGTTATCATTTGTTTATTTTTCTTTATTTTTCAAAGAATATAGGGGCAGAAATAATTGTTCAGTATGTAGGACATTTGTCTTGCATGCAGCTGATCTGGGGTCTATCTCCAGCATCCCAGATGGTCCCCTTAGTATTTTAGGAGTATTTTCCAAGTGCAGATCCAAGAATAACCCCTGAACATGACAAGTATGCCCCTCTAAGGATTTTGTTAGACTCAAGTTATTAACTTTATTATACAATAACTAGCAATTTTAATGTATGGCTGTGCTCATATACACATAAATGGAAACTAATGATGAAAAATGGTTTCCATGAAATAAATATAAACAGGTCTAGGGAGATTGTTCAAAGTGTTGGAGTACTTGACTTGCCAGGCCTTCAGTTTGACACCTAGCACAGCATAGGTCCCCTGAGCACTGTTGGGGTGGTTATGGCAACCCCCAAAACAAATGGCCTGAGCAGAACCACTTTGCCAGGCCCAATCACTGAACTGTCAAGTTTGAATCGACATGCTAAATATCAGTAGGAGAAACCTCTAGATTCCCCAGTGATGTCGGGGAGAGCCCTCGACATTACTTAGTTGTCTTTCTTGGTACTTCAAAATGACAATTACATTTAGATTTTTTTTCATAATAGGAAAGAAGAATAAATTGAGAGTTAAATGTAATGTAGATTTTGTTTTGTTTTGTTTTGTTTTATGAGTCACGCCTGGGGACACTCACGGGTTACTCCTTGCTCTATGCTCAGAATTCGATCCTGCAATCTGGGGAACCATATGGGATGCTGGGATTCGAACCGGGGTCCATCTTGTGTTGGCTGCATGCAAGGCAAATGCCTTACCACTGTACTATTCGCTCCAGCCCCTAATGTAGATAATTTGAGCTACGAGCCTTGTTAACAAAGTTGAGAGCAATGCATAAGGTGCAGTTGGGATACTTATCGTTGGAAAATGTGACTTACTAATGCTAATGTCTTGAACTTATCTGTAAATAATGTGTAACAATAACTGGAATAGTAGCTCTCAGTGAACTAGATTATATAAAACAGAGATTGTAAGTTAATGCAGGCACTCAGTTTTCTGCCAAAGAGTTAAATGTTTTTTATTGAAACAAAATTGACCCAAAAATTTAGAGTAGTTTCAAATTAATTCATAGTACAGTCTATAAGTTAGTATTTTATATACTCAAAATGCTTGTCACAGTCACGTCCATCATCTCAGCTATGTAATTACAAATTTTTTATTTGTGATAAGAACTTTGAAGAATTATTCTTGGCAACTTTCAAATATACAATGCAGTATTAAGTATAGTCATCATTCTATTGTACATTATATCCCCATGATTTATTTGTTAAGTATGTGTTTATTGTTTTTGTATTTTGCACCACAAACAAACATTGCCCTGGGATCTCCTAAACTCTATACTTAGGAATGATATGTGAATGCAGGATTGACCACAGGCAGGATAAGCACCTTCACCACTGTACTGTCTCTCCAGCCCCGTGAATTATTCATTTTTATATTTAATTTATATATTTCATATTTATATTTTATATTCATTTTTACATTGAAATTTTGTATTTTTTATTTTGACCAAAGTTGATTGCAAATCTTTCACAGTAATAATAATTAGGTATATAGTGACATTGAATCAGGGGCATTCCCACCACCAATGTTATCTTCCCTCCATACCAGTTCCCAGCATGCATCCCATAAGCCCCTCTTTTACCCCCCAGACTGTTAGTATAAGTGGTCATCTCTATGTCTAGCTTGTTGTAGATTGGGTATCAATTCTGTTGTCGTTGGCTTTGGATTTGATGTTTAAGTCTGATCATTTTTTATTTCTACTTAATGTTCATACAACTGTATGTTCTTGATACCTTCCAGTATTCCCCTCTAATTTGTGAGGCGAAACAAGATGGTTCAAGTTATGTGGCTCTGTTTGAAGGAAAGAAGAAAAAACAACTAGAATGGGGCAATAATCAGACAAGCAAAAAATGGAAGCAGTTCTTTTAGAGTCTATAATTATCAATTTAATAGAAGACAAGGGAAAAGGGAGAAAAACATAACAATAATAATACAATAAAATAAGAGATAAAAAAATCAAACAAAAAACTCAAAAAGCACCACAGCAATATAGACAACAGCCATACAATATCCACGGTCCTGAAATAAAAACAAAACAAAGCACTAAAAAAAAACAATCAACAACAATAACAAATTTAAATAAAATTAATTTGTGTTTCTCTTTTTTTTTGCATAGTCACAGTAAATATTGTGGATATTAGAAAGGGAATTCCCTTGGCCTAAGAGATACAGGGTTTGGCTGCCCTTGAAGTATACTCTCATGGGAATAACTATATAGGCCCTGTACATCCTCTTTTACTCTCCTCTAGGTCCTTTTGTGGTGTCTGGAAACTTTCAAGGTGGGTGATAAAATCATGCCTCTGTAGCTAGAGATCTTGGTGTTTTCACAGGTCTTAGGATGGAACCTAGGATAAAGTCTTTCTTTATGATTTCAGATTTGTGTTCCATCAGTGTTGTTTAATAAGTCTTCTATAATTGGTGATCTTGGTTTTTGCCCTGATCCTAGGATGAAGCCTAGGATAGAGTCTTTAATTCTGTTTCCAGAAGATAAACAACAGCAGCAGCAATAACAAAAATCCCCAAAATTATCTTTATAATTCTTGTATATCGTTGCTGTTATTATTATTATTATTATTATTATTATTTTGGTTTTGCAGCCATGCCCGGGACACTCACTCCTGGCTAGGCACTCAGAAATTGCTCCTGGCTTGGGGAACCGTATGGGACACCAGAGATCGAACCAAGGTCCGTCCTGGGTCAGCTGCATACAAGGAAAATGCCTTACTGTTGTGTTATTGCTCCAACCCCATAATTTGTGTATATTATTAAATAAAATGTACACTTATAAGTTGTCCTAAATTTAGAGAAGGAGAAAGTGAAAGGTGAGTGAAGACATTTCTGATTAAATTCAGGCTTACTTCATGGCAGAAAAAGGATATTCATGATGGTTGTCAACCCTGTCACCTTGGAGAAGAGAAAAAGTTCAACATTGATGCTCAGAGATTCCATTGAGAATAGTTTGGTGACTCTTCTTCTCAATCCCAGATTGAAACCGCCTGTTTCCAAAAGCTATTCTAGTTTTTAGGTTTAACTAGTAACATAGATGAAAATGGCCAAGAAGAATGACTCAAAATAGAAAGTGCAATTGTATAATTGAGGCCAAAAGAAATATCCTGGAAATAATATTATGTTTAGGAGTAAGATTTAGACTTTCTAATTAAACTGGCTTTTTCCCTCCCCTAATTACTAATTTTATAAAAAGTTTCTGTCAATTTAAGAGTAAGACAACCTTAAATTTGTTTGTTAAAACCATTTTAGAAACCACATTATTTCCAAATCAGTTGAAATTATATGGTATCAAACCTGTGTATTTCCAGATTCTGTAGACTTTACAGAAATGTTCAAATTTAAAGCATTAGTGCTTCAGTAACATGGCTTCCTGTTGGGCCATGAACACTAAGCCATTTCTGTTTCTAGACTCTTCTGGGTGTAAATAGATTATTGCATTAAATTGGATTCAGATTTGTTATTTATCCCTATTTTGTTGGGGCTTAGTAGCCAGATTCTGGATACAGATCAAGTAAAAAGGGGCAATTTTATATATTATTGCATGCCTGTCAGGGTGATAGATTTAGGAATGAGTGGTTATCTGGGGACAATGGAGAAGGAAATTTTACATTGGTGGTAAATTGGAACACGTATGTTTTGAGCAACTAGAAAAACATATTAAATTATTTATTAAAAAAGAAAAGGGACAGTTTTAGATTTGAATATTATAGGCTGAATAAGTCGTGTATTCTGAATAAAGAATAAACACCTTTATTTTCTGGGAAATGGCTTAAATGCCATTTCCTGTTTTAAAATAATTTAGTCCTTCACCTTGCGTGGAAGATCCTTACAGTCCACAAAGAAATGCAGTTATCCTCCAAGGTGACTTGACCCCAAATGGAAAAATTAGACAACCCTCTTAAGCCTTGGAGTTATGGCACTCAAATTTTTCTGTTATCTTTAATATCCTTCCCTACTTCAGTTTCCCTAAATTCCCTAAACTGTAATTTTTTTCACATTGTTTTATTATTGATTTTAAAATCTCTTGTCATTATTCTATTTAACACACACACACACATACACATACACACACAGAGAGTCTAATAACTGTGTGGCCTTCACTGGTATAGAACTTGTCTGGAATTACTTGCAGTCTATGACAGAACTAATTTGATTTTTCAGTCTTTTTCAGTTTTTTTTTTGTTATAGGGTTTTTTGCTTTGTTTGTTTGTTTGTTTGTTTTAGCAATTCCAGCATTATCGAGGTCATTTGGAAGAAACAATTTGAAGTTGCCACTCACTGAATTTAATACCATGTTCTATTTTTCTTAATTTATAAATGTGATTTGATCTCAAAAAGCTTTTGCTGTCTTCTTTAAGGCTCTCAGGGTGAGAACATCCTTTTTTAAGGCAAAGTGCCACTTAATGGCACAATGGCCATTAAGTACTGGCACTGACAGAAGGCCGTGTGGAGAAAAAATACTGAAAAGGTGTTTCTGAACTAAGTTCTAAATATTTACTCATGTTATTTGAGTTACTCTTTTGAGTTCAGCCTGCCATTGGTCACTTATATCAAATTCAGAAAGAAGCTATGCAGGTTGATGAGAAGATTCAACTTGGTGTAGTACTGGGGGTGGTAGGAAATGCAAAGTAAAGTATATTAGTTGTGCTTCAACTTTCAAACATTCTAGATGGAAGAATAAGTATCTGTCCCGTGTTCTGACATACCTAAGCATGACCATCTTGGCACTGGTGAGTTCAAAGTCCAAACTGCAACTGCTTAAAAGGTTATTAATGTTTTAAAGAAACAACGACACCTTTTGCTTATTTGCTTTTTATTTGGTTGGTTGCTTAAATTTTGTTACTATTTGATTTCTGAGTTACATTTTGACTTTCCTATTCATTTATTATTATGCAGTTTGAGAGGGAGATTTTTACTGGATCTTCTGAAAGTGGACATGGTGTAATGCCTTAATATGAACTTTGACAAAAATGAAATGATATATATATTTTTTGGTTTTTGGGCCACACCCAGTGATACTCAGGGGTTACTCCTGGCTATGCGCTCAGAAGTCGCTCCTGGCTTGGGGGACCATATGGGACACCAGGGGATCAAACTGCAGTCGGTTCTAGGCTAGCGCTGGCAAGGCAGACACCTTACCTCTAGCACCACTGTGCCGGCCCCATGAAATGATATTTTCAAATTAGTTGGTAAATTTATATCTAGAATCAAATAGTTGATTAAGTGTGAACCTTAAGAAGGTTATTGGATCACTTTAACCAAATGTTCATTTTTGCTATTCCTTGCTCCAGTGAAGATAGACATTGGAAAAACAATGAATTCATTCCCTGATTGAATCCAGTGCTGATGATTCATGAATAGTTGGGTGAAACCCTTCTGACCACACAATAGTGGGTGGAAGCCTGATTTCCTAACTGGAAATCCTTCCATCCTTTCCTGTTCTTTTGGGGTGTGTGTGGAGAAAACGATTATACTATCCTTTATCTTGTCCAAAACTTGGGGGCCTTACTATTCACCATTCAGCCAAACTGAGTCTGGGACAAAGTTTCTTCCCTTAAGCCTTTGTCTCAGTCACATAGGCTGCATTATCTTACAGCTTAAAATCATGAGCAGTCTTGGAAGGAAGGTGCTGTAATGACCCCTCCCATTCATCATATTCCAGTGGACTTGAGGTAGTCTCCTCAAAGGCTTATGAGTCAGTGGTGGTCTGAAACTCCTCACCCGTAGAAAGAAGTGCTAACCTGAGAGATTCTCTTCTGGGTACCATCATAGTGTGCTTCTGAGGAAAGACTCTAAATCCAGTGTTCTTTTTTTTTTTCATTATTATTATTTTTTTTTTTTCATTTAAACATCATGGTTACAAGATTGTTCATAATAAACTTGGGTTTTTTTTTGTTCACCATTACAAAGTTGTTCATGATTGAGTTTCCGTTATGTAATGTATAACACCCTTCATCATTACACATTTCCCTCCACCAATATCCTTTATGTTCTTCCCCATCCTCCTCCTTCCATCCCTCTCTTCCCTGTCTGCCTGTGAGACAGACATTTTTCTTCTTTTTTTCTTTCTTTCTTTCTCCCCCATTCCCTTTCTCTTTCTCTGCCTTTTTTTTCCTTTTAGACATTGTGGATTGCAATATTGTTACTGAAGGAATACCATGCCCTTTATCTCTTTCAGCACAGAGGTCTTGTCCAGAGTGAGCAATTCCAACTGGTGTTGTCATAGTGGTTCCTTCTCTGTCCTAACTACACTCCCCCATTCTTTGTGGCAAGCTTCCTATCATTGGCTGGTCCTCCTGGCCCTCGACTCTTTTGTCTCTAGGTATTATTACCATACTATTCCACAAACGAGTTTTTAATATCTCACAAATGAGTTTAAATTTTATTCTAGGTCTTTCCCTCTCTTTCTGGTTCATTTTGTTCAGCATACTACTCTTCATATCCATCCATGTGTAAGACAATTCTGTGTCTTCATTTTGTCCAACAGGTTCATGGTGTAGAGGTATCATATTTCCTTTATTCACTCATCTATTCTCAGGAACTTGGATCATTTCTAGATTCTGGCTATTGTGATTAGTGCTGCAATGAACATAGGAATGCATATCCACATATATATGTATATACATACACACAAAAGATATGTGCACGTATACATTATATACAGTAGTGTATATTTATAGTATTGCTGGATCATATGGAAGTTCAATTTCTGAATTGAAAAATATCTATTTTGTTTTATTTGTACATAAACTTAGAGAGTTCTTCACTAGCAAAAGGATTCTGTTAAGAATCACTCAGAGAGGGAATACCCTGGTTCAATCCCGGCATCCCAAATGGTCCCCTGAACTTGCCGGGAGTGCTCTCTGAGCTCAGAGCCAGGAGTAACCCCTGGGCATCATCTGGTGTGGCCCAGAAACCAAAGAAAAAAGAAGAATGAGAAAGAGAGAGAGAGAGAGAGAGATCTGCCATTAAGGCAAGCAAGAGGAACAAAAAGGAAGGAGGATAGCAAACTGGGGACATGAAAGGATGTGTGTGGACATTGTATGACTGAAAATCATGGACATCTTTGTAGCTATCTCATGATTTAATTAGAATTTATTTAAATAATAATATAGAATCACTTTTTGAAGTGAATAAACTCCTTATGGGTGGTTTCATTTCATGTTTTTCCTTGTGTAACTTTTGCATATAAAGATATTCACCTGGACACACACACACACACACACACACACACACACACACACACACGAAGATATCTTTTATTCTCCTCAGGGCCTCCATCCTGTTTGTCAAAAAAGTTACCTCCTATGTTTCTTCCTTTATAAAAATATAGGTATTCCTATTTTCTAAATGTCAGTATGTGTGACTTTAGGAGGAACTCCAGTGTTACACTACCTACAAACAAAGTGCCTTCTCCCTGTAGCACCATTTATAGGACCTACCAGTCCATATCTCTCTCTTCTTGAGAAATGCAATATCGATATATTCAGTGTAAGCACTGAGAGATCTTAAAGACGTTAAATTGAGAGGTCAGTCACTAGAGTCTTAAGAGTTTGTTTTTACAAGTTTGTGGATTTTTTTTTCAATTTTCTTTTGAAACTTTATTTTTTTTT
>PVKC010033926.1:0-13825 GCA_004027635.1 Crocidura indochinensis | reverse complement strand
CACTCACATTTCGGTAAGAGTAGAGTTTACTTCAATTATTCAGAATATCATTTGTCTGTTTCCTAAATGCCAAAATATTCAATGCCACCCAAAAGACTGGAAGAATTGTTGAATAACCAAGAGGTTTCATGCAAAGAAAAAAAGAAAAACATAGCTGTTTCACACATAGATATTTGACATCTAGATTAACATTTTAATTCTAAAAAATCATAAGACAGAAAATCTCACATTTCAATATTCTCAATAGTGATTCTGCTGAAATTAATATATATTTCACTTATATGAGACTCTGAGATTTGCTGAATTTGAAAAGTCAGCCAGCAAGATTGTACCCAAGTTTCAAGTGTTTGTCTGATTTTCATGTGGCTAAACTCAATTTGATCCTCAGTACCTTAATCACCTAGCAATGATCCCTAAGAACAGAGCCAGGAGTTAGTCTTAGGTACGATATGGTATCTTCCCCACTGCTCCACAAAGCAATGCCAAATCAGATTCTTTCCTAAGATGAATTATTGAAAGCAACTCTTAAACCACTGCCATGGGAAGCTTTGCTTATATTCTCTCTGTTTCTGTCTTGTCTTGTTTTGTTTTGTTTTGTATTTGGATCTAGCATCAAGTGGAATATTATAAAAACAAATCTTTCCTTTAGTTATAATGAAAGTAGAATTCATGAGTCTGCTAAGAGAAATAAGTCAGAAAGCAAGAGATAATTACAGATGATTTCTTACATATGTGGTATATAAAAAACAAAAAAAATTTTATAAAAAAAACAGTAAAAATAACTTTTAGATGCTAGAAAACTATGATGGCTGCCTGTGGGAAAAGAATATGTGGTAGAAGGAAGAGTGAGATGTCAGTCTGATAGTGTAAACAGCAGTAGAAATTTGATGTCAGTTGTGATGACACCTATATACACAGGGATGTAAAGCTATATTTCATGTTAGTAGTAAATCAGTAACTTGCATGGGTGGGGGCCCACTCAGGGAATAACCAAAGTGGACTCAGAAAATCTAAGGTCACTCCCAGCCATTCTCCATTATAGAAGCTGAGAATTTCATGTAAAGGATGTGGCGCTGTTCCAAGTTGTGTGGAGACTTTATAACAGAAGACTTGGTGGTCCCATCAGAAGCCTGAGAACTTGATTAGAATTAAAACCTAGTTCACCCTAAAAAAGGGTGCTGCAACTTCTCACTTTTAAAACAAAAAGGCAAGATTTCCATTCTTTCTCCCAAATTTCTAAAATTCTTATGTAAAAATTTCTAGTCATACTGTTGAAGGTGATACCACCCGCAAAGTATCCTAGCTCTGTGCTAAAGGATCACTCCTGGAGGTATTTGGGAGAGACCTAGAAGTCAAATCAGCAAGCGGCTCACCTATGTTCTTTCTCTCTACTTTTCATATTCATTTTTATCACCAACTTGCCTATGTAAAAGTAGTTATTTTTCTCTCCCACATGCCATAAATAAGGATTGAGTCCAATGGATTCTAACAGAAAATTCTACAGAATTATGATTGCTTGAAAGAGTTTCATTAAATATCTCCCCTTTTCTCACTCACTGCCCTTCCTATAAAGGCATACTTATGTGGTAAAGAGGAAGGATGAAATATTTTCCTATCCTCATGCTCTGAGCCAAGCCATTTTCCTCACAGCATCAATCCTAAGGTATTCCCACTGAGTTCCCATCCCCTTTCATTGTTTCACTCCGATAACTCATTGACATTTCTATTTCTTGTTAATAAGCTTTAAGATATTTTACAAATTAGTCTTGGTACTATGATCACCAATACTCTGAAAATATAGAACTCCCCTCACTTCCTAAACATCACATTTGGCAGGACATGTGTCATTTTTCAATAAATATTGAAAAATCAATATTTGCTGCCAGAAGACATGCATTTGTTTAAATTTCAGGTGAGATAAATGATGGCTAGAAATACCATTCTCTTTTAAAATTCAGAAATAGGACATATCTGATTACTTATTCTTTTGATGTTTGTAAAATGTACCTGGCTTTAAAAATTAGGAGCCCAATTGACTCTAGTATTATCCTCATGCTATGTTTTTAGTATTTTGCATCTTATTGTTTTATAGATTATTACCACTTGAAGTTCATTTGCTATGTTTTTTTTAGAAATGATTAAATTTAACTGTACTAAAGTTGGAAACAATGTTCATTTAAAGGAAATGGAAAAAACAAATTATAAAGTATTAACATAGTTTTTAATTCAAAATTCCCGAGCCACTTTGTTTCTAATAAATATATTCATTTATATGATGTTCAGTCTTATTCATAAAGAGAGGATTGTAATGTAGGAGTTATATCTCAATATTTTAATTTTTACCTGGCTAGAGAAGTTTTACTTAGAATTTAGACCAGTCACATAAAATTACAATATGAGTTTTTGGTAACATTTATATTTTAATTATATCAAAATCCAATCCAATTGGCATAGAAAGGGGAATTTATCAACTACTAAGATGAAGTTTAGGAAACCAACATAAAACTCTATCATTTGACTCTCTGACATAAGTCTGTTGTGAGAGAAGAGAAATGTTCTTCCTCAGAGTAGAATCTTTAGTGTGAGCTGCCAAAGTTTAGAGAATTTGTAAAACTCTTTAGACAGAAATGGGGTTCAAAGTGCCCAAATGGATCAAATTAGCATCTATATGGTACTGCTTTGGAAATGTATTATTAGAGATACCTTTTAATTGTGGGGATTTGGTCTATCTGAATAGGGAGACTCATCTATTTTTATATTTCAGTCTTATTATCAGCATTCTTGTTTTAAAAGTAGGCACATATAGCCAACTCAGATGAGAGAGTAGGGTTACAGTATCCAAAGAAATTGTGATCATCAGTACAAAGTTGAGTTTCTCTCACTAGCCAGGTATAGAGATGGATATGAATATAACATATCTCTCTTTAGATTCATATACAAAATTCTACATAACAAAAATATGTCAAATATGAATTATAAATACAATTTAATACATAAAAACTTATTTATTTAATATAAATATTACTATATCAAATTATATATAAATATATGTAAATACATTACTTATATACAGTTCTTAAAAATATCAAAGCATATAATAAATATTAGAAAAGTCTACTACTCTTCAAGTATTCTAGCTAGAAAAGATACTCGATAGGTTTTTATTGGAATATCATTTAACCTAAAGAAGAAAGAAATCCTGCCATCTTTGACTACCTGGATAAACCTAGACAGCAGTAGGCTAAGTGAAAAAAAAAAAAGGAAAAAACTTCTTCATTGTATTATATATATATATGAGAAAAAGATTTAAGTCAAGGTTATGGAAACAAAAAGTAGAGAAGCATTTACCAGGAATTTGATATGTGGAAATACAGATATGTATATCCATCCCTAAGATATAAACTTTTTTCCTAAGATAAATGAAAACTAAGAATTAAAAATAATATATTGTGGGGCCAGAGAGATAGCATGGAGGTAGGGCATTTGCTTTGCATGCAGAAGGACAGTGGTTCAAATCTCAGTATCCCATATGGTTTCCCAAGCATTCCAGGGCAACTTCTGAGTGTAGAGCCAGGACTAACCCCTGAGCACTGCCAGGTATGAACCCCAAACCAAAAAATGATAATAATAATAATAATAATAATAATAATAATAATAATAATAATAATGATAAAATGTATTGTGACTATAGTTGATAACACTATATTGTATACTTAAATATTTAAAAAAGTAAAATCCTAGTATTCCCACCAAAAGGAAAAATAATATTGATAAAATAATAAAAGTGTAAATAAGCTAAGGAATTATTTAACAATATATACATGCATATCAAATTACTACAAGATACATCTTGCAACCTTCCCACTTATAAATCAATCAAACTAAATTTTAGTAGGAAAAAATATAAGTTAAAATATCTATTTTTCTGTTCTCTTACATGTCACCTGGTAAACAGGTCACTTAGGAGAACCTTTTTCTGCACAGAGCTAGGTTACAGTTTTAGGTTTTGCAGGCCATGTGGTTTCTGTCACAACTAATCAACCGTGCCATTGGAGCATGAAAACGGTCACAGAGAAAATATAAATGAGCAAGTGTGATTGTTTGCCAATAAAACTTCACTTACAGAAATAGGTAGTTGGCAGACATGGCCCCCACTAGCCACACTTTACTGAGTCCCTGGTTTAATAAACAATGGTTTAGTGTACAATAAGGAATTAGAAAGAAACAGTGCACCGATAAGACTGCAGCCTTATTGAAAAACTTAAGTATATTTTCTGTGTTTATTTTTCCCAGTTATATTCCTCACAGCTCCAGACCTGTTAGAATGTGGATCAGAAAGATATAGAATGAGATGAAAACAGGGCACAGAGAGCCCCCAACTTCAGAGAGTACCAGAGTCCCACTCTCTATGAAACTAAATACTCCAGGACTTTGCTTTTCAGATGAGTTTTAAGAGGAGGAAACAGTCTTTAGCTCTTAGCTGGGTCTTCATAATAGTTTTTAATATTAATAAATGAAAATAAATACAAATAAATATGATTAAAAACAAGGGAGATTTCCTAAGAAAATGGAAATAGAGGATTTAATTTGAGTGTTTTTATGCTAGGGTTGATGAAGAGTGGAAAGACATAGAAAGTCTGTGATGACACCAAGGGGGTATGAACTGAGAGTATTGACTCTGGGTATAGGGCAGGGAACCTACTCCATTAACCACTTATTTTGCATTGTCAGAAAATGTTAAAAAATCCTTCCTGTACTTGCTATTTCTTGAGATTCTGCTCAGATTGTTGAATCAACCAAAGTGCCATAGGTTTTAAGAAGTGGTACCCAAACAAATTAAGCTTCTACATTTCCTTTTAACTTTTATCAATTTGGCTTGGATTTTTGCATTTTTCCACAGTGCCTAAAATAAACAACACATTATTTAATCCTAACCTGACTTCATAAAGAAAATTCTTTCTCATTTTATAAGAAAACTGAGGTACAGATAAAACACAATGCTGAAACTCATACTTGCATGAAGTAAGAGACCTGCTGCCTCCATCTGAATCAAGTCCAACTGACTTCATGATGCTTGAAATTCTTCTTCAGTGATAATGAACAGGGGTGGAGCCCTCACAAAAGAATAAATACACAGAATCATTTCCCCAAGTCAACACTCATGTCACTGAGTTAAACTCCTATTTAACTAAGAGAAAATGGGTATCGACCACAGTTGGCTTGATTGCAAATGTCAAGGTCTTTGAATTATTCGGAACAGCAATGAAAAATTGATTACATTTAAGATCCTGTGAAAAGTTTTACAATTGCACATTAAGAAATGGTGTTAAGCAAATAAGAGCTAATTATTCTCAGCTGTCCTGATAATGGCCCTGTCTGCCTTTCCAGTACAATGCATATTCATTTTATTTGAACAGGAAAAGTAAATAAAAATAAAATGTCCCAGATCTCTTTCACATTCAGTCACAGTAATTATGGGCCTAAGGTTACCTTCCTCAGGGAGAATGAAAATACAGCTAATGTTTAGACATCAGTCAAAACCAGTCTAAGAGCATCTACCTACCTGTCCAGATGCCATCAAGAGACCAAAGGTAAATGAATAGGTAGATGTAGCTAAGTAAATATTTTTCTGTCTCTGGTATATTTCAGTCTTTGTATTGATCATTCTTTATCTCTGTCCCTAAGCAAATTCATATATATTTAATACAAATAGTTTAGTCTTCAAGCTTAATGTATATTATATAAATTATATATAAATATTTTGTTTATATATAAATATGGGTATAAATATAATATAAATCATATATAAATAAGGGTCATCAAGAAGACCCTATTTCTAAGCCCCAGATCATTACAGACTTTAGTATTTAAAATGTCAGTGGTTGTAAAACAAAGGATATGGATGTCCTACTTTGGCTCTTAAGCTTTCTCTTCAAAGTAGCGTCACATATGCTTGCTTATCAAATTTGGCCAAGCAAACCCCATTACCACCATTTATTCAGGTAGCAGGAAAGTGCAATCAAGATATGTGTTTGAAGAAAAGGGAGCAATATTTGAGGGCAATACCAACCTTAAACTTATTTTTCATCCTCACGTTCCAAATACACTTTTTTTTTGTGGGGGGCACACCCGGTGACACTCAGGGGTTACTCCTGTCTATGCGCTCAGAAGTCGCTCCTGGCTTGGGGGATCATATGGGAACCAGGGGATAGAACCGCAGTCCGTCCAAGGCTAGCGCAGGCAAGGCAGGCACCTTACCTCCAGCGCCACCGCCCGGTCCCCTAAATACACTTTTAAAATGCTTTTAATTATTAAAATGTGTGTATAATCCCACAGTAGACAATCTATTCTTTGCCTTAACTAAACTGCTTCTCTTATATAACCTAAGCCCTGTTGCCCTCTCCAAACTTTTCTGTTGTGGTTCATTATCCTTTCATCCTTGTATAAACACATCTTGTGCTGCTCTTTGCTATGCAATTTTTCCCTCTTCCTAACTACTATCAACATTCACTTTCTCTATTCTTGACCTTTTAGACTCCAATGATCTTCTTTTATTTTGTAAGTCAGTTACTCAACCTCATGACAGTACTCTGGCACTTGCATTTACCTGGAACCTATGCTTTGACTTTGAGATATTCAATTTATATATCCTGCATTCTATTATTTTATTTAGTAAAGACTACCAATATTATAGCTCCTCACTGTCCTTCATCACACAATTACTAGAATAATTAAAAGGTAAAATTGGCTCTATAATTCCCAAATATCTTAACTTGCAAAAATTCTCCAAAGTTTCCCAAAACACGATGGCTCTTCAATGTGCCTGCACATTAAAGTTATATAAGAAGGAGCCAGAACGATAGCACAATGCCAGGGCATTTGCTTTGCATGCAGCAGACCCAGGACGGGCCAGGATTCAATAACTGGCATCTCCTAAGGTCCCCTGAACCTGCTAAGAGTGATTTCTGAGCGAAGAGCCAGAAGTAATCCCTGAGCACCTCGGGTGTGGCCCAAAACAAAACAAAAAAGCCATCTGAGGAGCTTTCAAGATCTTCAAATGTCGAACCAGATTCCAGATCATTGGGGGAAAAAAATGGGAGGATGTGAGGAATTAGTAGTTTAGAGCTCCCAAGTGGTTCCAATATTCAGTCACAGTTGAGAACAAGTTATCTAGAAGATAAACTACAACCATGAAGGAAACTTAACAATTTTGCATGTTTTTCTCCAAATGTCCTAATCCAGCTAATGTTTATCAGTCAACAAAGTTGATTTTCATGAACTACACACAAGAACATTAGAGTAAAATGATTATTATATTCTATAATACCTAACTCTCCAAGTGGTTGTAATGCTTGCAGATATTTCAGAACCTCTTGCTAATGTGAACATTATACTTAATCACACTATAATTTCAACATGATCTAATAAACATTGATAAAGAAAAGCTAAACTCACCAGATATAACTGCAATATACTAACATATAATTTTATAAATTATTAATTATTAACCATGTCAGTTATATGACAGATATGAAAAGTCAAATCAGACTAATATAGAAAAACAAAGGTTCCACGAGAGATTATAAAGTCCAATAAAAAGGAAATCAATGGAATCATCCAGTTTCAGTTGTTTCTTAGTCATGTTTATAGTATCTCTTAGAAAGCTCCTTTTCTATAAAGGTAAAATCTGAATGCCTTTTGTTTCA
Organism: Crocidura indochinensis; assembly: GCA_004027635.1. Classification (NCBI taxonomy): domain Eukaryota; kingdom Metazoa; phylum Chordata; class Mammalia; order Eulipotyphla; family Soricidae; genus Crocidura; species Crocidura indochinensis. The sequence continues at coordinate 6,119 of PVKC010033926.1, read as the reverse complement.
AAAATCACATAATGATCATCCACTGATCACTAACTTTTAGCAGTGATCCTATGCTCACTCAAAAATAAAACAAACTTTGTTGAATAAATAATTCCATTTTTGGTACCCTCAAAATCCCCATTAAGGGTGAGTTTCTGGGTAGTTATCTGTGTCTTAAGAAAAATCTTTCTAATAGTGTCACATTAATCACACAAGTATGGATTGTATATCTCAACATGTCTGTGTCAGAACTGAAAATTTCTTTTTCTAAGGGCCGGCGCAATGGCGAAGAGGCATCTGCCTTGCCTGTGCTAGCCTATGATGGACTGTGGTTCAATACTGTGGCATCCCATATGATCCCCCAAGCCAGGAGCTATTTCTGAGTACATAGCCAGGAGTAACCCTTGAGCATCACTGAGTGTGGTCCAAAAAGCAAAAACAAAAAACAACAAAAAAGGAAAATTTCTTTTTCTATATGTTTACTAAATACAAAGGCATCATACTTCCTATTCATTCTCTAAATGTTCCTATTTGACTCAATGCTGTCTAGAAGTAATCTCATAAAAACCAGTTATCAAAATATACCAAAATCTTTTATCTGAAAAATCAAAGATCACTAACTACAAAAGACAGACTTTGCCAACCATGACTGGGCAGAACTTATCCTGGGACCAATAAGAAAGACCCTAGCCTAGACTTCAGCATACGATTTGTATGATAGATAAGATCTCTAATTCCAGAGGTTCGACATTGACAACTGAACAGAACTTCTGGAACCATAATGAAAGACTCTATTATAGGCTTCTTCCTAGGATCTGCACAAAAACCAAGACTACTATTTACATAAGACTTAATACAACAACAATGATGGAACAGAACTTTTAGAACTGTAAAGAAAGACTCTGTCCTAGGCATCATCCTATAATTTGTGTAAATACAAGAACTCTAGTTACAGAGGTATGATTTTATCATTCAAAACCGAGAACATTTCCTGGCACCTTGGGGAGTGAAAATGAGCATATAAGAAACCTGTAGTTGTTCCCATGACAGTATGCTTCAAGGGATGAGAAACCCTGTATCTCTTAGACCAAGGCAATTCCCTTTCTAATTTCCCCAATACTTACTGTGCAAAGAAAGAAAGAAGAAAAAGAGGAAGAAGAAGAAGAAGAGAAGGAGAAGAAAAAGGAGAAGGAGAAGAAGGAGAAGAAGGAGGAGAAGGAGGAGAAGGAAGAAAAGAAGAAGAAGAAGAAGAAGAAGAAGAAGAAGAAGAAGAAGAAGAAGAAGAAGAAGAAGAAGAAGAAGAAGAAGAAGAAGAAGAAGAAGAAGAAGAAGAAGAAGAAGAAGAAAACATTTGTCATACCAGCACACAAGCCCTTCTACTTTTTTTTCCTTCATTCTCATGGTTATTACTTGGATGTTGTTTTTTTTTTTTTTGTAGTTGCTGGTTTGAGTTTTTGTTTGTTGTTTGTTTTGTTTTGTTGGGTTGTTGGATTTTTTATGTTTTTCTTCTTTTTTCTCTTTCTTCTCTTGAATGCATATTTATAACATCTAGATGAACTCTTCCCAGTGTTTTTCCTTTGTCTTTTCTTTTTTGTCCCAACAGAACCACATAACTTGAATCACCTTGTTCTGCCTCATAAAGTTAGGGAGAAAAATATGAATGGCACCAGAACCAAACAGTCATGTGAACATTGAGTGGAAATAAAAAACAACATACTAAAACACCAAACCCCAAAGTCAACAACAGAATCGATACACAATCTACAGCAAGCTATATTCAAGGGGGGGACCAGTTAGACTACCAATCTAGGGGACAAAGTACAGAGATATGAGAGGCACATTGGGAACAGGGTTGGAGGAAGGACAATACTAGTGGTGGGAATGTCCCTGATTCATTGACACTATGTCCTTTAAATATTACTGTGAAAGACTTGTAATTCAATTTTGTCATATTAAATATTATTAAAAACAAAACATATCAAAATCTTTTTCATTGACTTGATTTTATTCTTTTGAATATGAAATTAGCTACACTAGAAATATTTATACCATGAAAGTTGGCAATTATAATAAAAATCATTTTGTCTTTCTCAGTATTTGAAAGTTACCACTAAATATTTATAACACCTTATTCATGTCACTTAAAATTTATATTTTTTCAAGTTTATCATAACGTTTGGATTTCCATGATACTCCTATCAAATTTTGTTTTTTCATATAGCACAGTGAAAACTGAAATGAAGTAGTTAAATATCCTGCCTATTATTACTGAGATTTAAAAAAAACTTGTAATTTATTCTTTTTTCCAAAGTAATACTCTACTGAATAAGGTTAATAACTTCAAAACCTAAGGCAAAGGCTATAAATTTATTGCCCAATTCTTTCATTCCTATCTTTCATTCATCAACAAACATTTATTAAGTGACTATTGTGTGTCAGACTCTGTTCCAGGCTATGGGATTACAAAGATAAATAAGACACAGTTCCTGTCCTCAGGACCTCCATATCTATTGGAAAGGAAAGATGTCTTAGCATATAAATCACAAGGAATGAGGAATATAAAGCCTACGGCCCTGGATCCACATATATTCACATTGACTAGGTATAAGTCAGATGTTTCCCAATAAATCATGCTCTTGGCACTAATGAAGTTCATTCCATTTTAAAACAACCGGAAATAGAACTTTAAAAAAGCACATCTCATTGCTCTCAATACATGCAGCTGATGGCATGACAAATCTATAGAACATATCTTTACATGTATTATTTGCCCAAATATCTGACACAGAAAACATACATTATTTTTTCCTCTCAGCCAGGCAATGCAAACATATTATCATTGGTTTCCTTATGTCTGCCAACAGGCAATATGTCAAATAAATAATTTAGACCAGCTGAGGCACCACAAGAAAACAAAGCCATCACTCATCTCAGCTGCTTTATTGATTGCCAATAACAAGATACTTGCTAAGACAAATGACTCAGCTATTATACTAGTGAGGTTTTAGCCTATCTCAACTACATAAATCATACTGAACTGCGTGTTGTTATAGGATGTACAAACATATTCGTAATCATTGTTGACCAACTCTACTTTTTATATCTACCTGGGGTGGCTCTTTATATGCCAAATATAGTTTTATTGCAAGCCTTCACTATTTTTTTTTGTTTGGACACCACACCTGAAAGCACTCAAGGCTAGCCCCTGGTTCTGTGCTTAGGTATCACATTTGGCATTGTTCAGACAACCATATAGGGTTCCAGGTCAACCTGTGTTGACATCATATTCAAGGGAAGTGTCTTATCCACTTTTATGGGACTATACTATATCTCAAACCCCTATAAATTTTTTTCTGTGTGTCGATGCTATTACATATCTGCTCTATCTAATGGAGAGCTACACTTTTTTATGTTTATTCCAATAAGTTTTAACAATTGGTTTAGTAACAAAGGCAAAAAGATAAAAGGCAATTACTTTAATAAAATTAATTCACTTTAGATAAATCAAAGTGTGGTAGAATAAATAAAATCAAAGCAACAGGAAGTAGAGATTAATCTTCCGTGATAGCCTATTAGTTTGTATGATCTTGGTCATCTATTTCTTAATTCAAGTCTTAATTCCTTTACAAAATGGAGAATAACAGCACTGTACCTGCCTATTTCATAAGAATATTTAAAATTTTAAAACTTTACTCTAGATATAAATGCTTTCAAATAAATGTATGTTTTATTGATTATCAAGATATATAGATATATTTGATATTCCAAGAAGAAACATATGGAACACCCAAATTAGTATGACTCTTAAATAGTTGATAAACAAAGAATCTAATTGTAAAATTGGAGAGTAGAAAAACCACAAGGGATAGTGCTATATGCTGAGGCTAGCACCATCCTGACTCTGACTATTCTATACCTGAATGGAAGTAAGGTGGATGGCATTGCCTAAAGAATCATGAAGCTTGGAATATCTTAAGACATGAATTATGTTAAACTTAGCCAAGCCTAGTTTACCTTATAGTTAAGGAGCCAGAGGACTTTGATTTTTCTTTACTATATTATTTAAGCTTGCCAGGACCAGAAGATATAAGAGGCCTATATGATCAACTTACACAGCTTAGAGTTTTGGGGGGAAGGTAAAACAGAAAAGAGAACCCAGTATATTTGTAATGACAATGTTAGAAATCTAGCGCAATGGAGAATGATACTTGCTGGGATTATTCTACTTCTCAGGCTACCAACCCAAAATTTATCATCTCATTTTCTTCCCAACATTCCATTTTAACTTAGCTATCAATCATTTTTCCAATAACCATGCAAATTTTCCATCTACCATACCTTGGATGTTCATTTAGTGCTATCCATATTTATTTTCTTTTTTTAGGACTAAATGAGGCAAGAATATTCTAAATCATAGTATCAGAGACCAGCAAACTGGTTTAAATTGACTTAACTAATAAAAGAAATGTACAGGCCTATTAGGAAGTCCCGAAAAAATATTTTAGCCATAGATGGATTCATGAGTGGAAAAGATTAATTACTTTCTTTTCTCTTTATACCTAAAAATTTTTGTTTGTTTGTTTTCCCTATTAATTTCCTTCTTGGATAGGTTCTCTTTCCATCAGATTTAAAATTAGAGTGACATTGATTTTAAACCTATCAAAATGAAGGCAAAAGTGTTGGTATTTATTTATATTCATTATCTTTAGTACTATGTGCATGGAAAACAGTATAAAGATTTAAAATCAAAATTTCTAGATAAAAGATTTTAGTGTTTATTTCCAAAAATTTCTTTCTCAGTCTTTTCCTTTCAGGATGTGAGTGTCAAGAGCACAAAGGGATGTTAATAATCAAGACATATGAAAATTTATAAATTTTGGCTCTTAAAACTCATAACATCATTGATTTATACTGGAGTGCTTCCTCATGTTTGGGGATAAAAACAGATGGAGGAAAAAATGCTAAGCACTACAGTTTTTAAGTTTTAGGTTGTGAGCATCAATCTCTAACTGTCTTGGTGTGATCATTAAATGAGAGCCTTCAAAGTATTCACAGAACTGGTGACTAGAAATATTAGTAGCTTAAACTTGCATATGACATATTGATATTTAAGAGACATACAAAACAGTACAAGAATTCTCACATTATAAATAAGTATTCATCAGGTCAACAACATAAAAACAAAAAACATGATTCAAAACTAAATTTTACATCAAATTCCAAAATGTTTTTTTACTATAGTACCATCTTTGTCCCTCTATTGCTAATAACAGTTAAGCATAAAAGTTTTAAAAAAAAAACTGGAACACAAAGTACTTAAAAATAAATGACACAAGAGATTTCTTTAAGTCTATATGAGATCATAGGAAAAAATTCCTCAGCCATATTTCTGGGCACAAAACTCCCGAAGGTTTTGTCATTCTCTAAATGACATATAGCATTTGAATATATATAATATATATGATATATGATATATTATATATATGAATATATAGCACTTTAGGAAAATTGTTCTGTTTGTTCTTTAATCTGGTTCCTGATAATTTTCTGGATTATGGGACTATCCTTTGCTCTAATGAGAAACTTATTGGAGTTCTATATGGATATGATCACCAAAAAGAAAGAAAAAAGCACAATTAAATGCTATGACTTTCATATCCCACCTTCCTACTATCCTGACAAGATAGAATAAGTGAAATGAACCTTCTGTGCCTACATAACAGATATTGTCAAGTATGGGTTTTAGAGAGTTTTCATATAGTCAAACACAGCTATATAAGAAGGATGATATAGAACTTGTCTCTCAAGACAGCAACTTCTGCTTTTGGGAATTTTTCAGACCTCACCACTCTCTTCATCTGAGTGTGCATCTGGATTCTTTTTAATACCTCATACTAAATTGGTGAATGTGCTTTAGCTAGTACTCTGAGCTTCTGAGCAAATTAATTAAAGCTGAGAAGTAGATGACTTCTACAATAGTGTCTTATGTTACTGGCAGAAAGGTTGACATATTCAAAAGAGTAAGGAACCTCATGGTTTCTGGAAATGGCAAAATATTTAGAGGAGTTTGAGTGGAAAGAAGAAAGAAAGAAAGAAAAGAAAGAAAGAAAGAAAGAAAGAAAGAAAGAAAGAAAGAAAGA
>PVKC010033925.1:0-13847 GCA_004027635.1 Crocidura indochinensis | reverse complement strand
TGGTGATGGGAGTTCCCCTGATTTTATGTTAATTTGTACCTAAAATATGATTGCCAACGTTATGTAACCCAACATGTTTAAAAATAAAAATTATATTAAAAAATATATCTTTAGTCTAGAGAGATAGTGCAGCAGTAGGATGTTGCCATTGTCTTTGACCAACTTGGTTTCAATACCTGGCATTTCATATGGTTCCCTGAGCCCTACCAAGAGTAATTTCTCATTACAGTATGCTACAGGAGTAACCCAGGTCCATTGCTGGGTGTGACTCAAAACCAAAAATTAAAATAAAATATAAATAGAAGGCACAAACCATTGCTCAAAACAGCTGAGAATATGAAACCACTAACTTTTATGTCTTTTATTATATCTCAAGAGAGTAGTTGAGATTTGTGAAATATTATAAAAGCTTAACTTTTATAACATGTGATGTTAATTAGAAATAAAAAATGAATATAGCCATTAACTTTGCTTCTGGGAACAGATATTTGAAATATTAAGTTTTTTATTAGAAATATATTAACTTCCACACATAGAAACAGAAAACTTGTTAACACAGAAAAGTAATAGGTAAGGGAATATCTAATGATTCAGGAAAATATGCACAAATCCTAAGCTCAATAAGCTATTGCATTCAGAATTCAATTTTCCTATGTAATAAAATTTTATTAATAGTACAATAAAATGCATATGTGAGTAAATAAATATGCATTAGTATCTACTTTGAAATTAACATTTTAAATATGATTCCAGATAATCTCAGGATATAAAAAAGTAACAGAAACAAAGTTTATGAAAGTAAGAATATTTTCCCTTATGTGCTGATATCTAATATTAAAATATTGATTTTGGTTTGTTTTTAAACTAAAGTAAATTGAGAGGAAAATAGACAGAGAGCTTTCAATTTTAGCACTATAACCTGTAATGTTAATATACATAGCTATAATTGCAGATACCTTAGACCAAAAATTAAAAAATAAAACAATTACTACTATAAAAAGACACATTGTTGAAAAATGCTACTGAAAATGTACATTCAAAGAATTTGTAACTTGAAATTTCAACTCTATTTTTATGATGAAAGCATTATTATGGGGAGATAGCACAAAGGCCAGAAGTGCAAGCTTTGAATGTTCAGTATCTCAGTTGATGATCTATAACATATGAATAAACCCTAGCATTAAGAACTGCTCTATTGGAGTTCCCTGAGCATACACACCTATATACAATGCTAGTGGTTCCCAACACTGACATCGAGGGCTTCTATCTACACTGTTTCTAGGAGACCAGGGACAGTTTCTTTAAACTTTGAAAGTCCTAGAGATCTGGGAGTAGCCCTAAGACTCCTAAGAGCCCTCTCTCTGATCACTGTTTAGGGTGTTCATACAAAAATTATTGCTAAAATTACATATTGATAGGAATAAAACCATCTTGTTCCTTTTCTAGTCTTTAACCTGGACAAAAGAAAGAAAAGTAGAAATAAAAACTATTTAATCAGAAGTCTTTCAATATCCAGAGTCAAGTTCAATCTGCTAAGTCCTTTTTGCCCTTCAGCCTATAATTGAAAAGCTACCTCCTTTGTGTTCACTTAAATACTTTAGTCTATAAAGAAGTGGCAGTCCTGACATTTTCTAACATTTTATACAGACTTACCAGTTAAGTAAATTTTTGTTATATTTTGTTTCCTTAATAAAATCAGAGCAGGAGCTGACCATGGTACAAGGATTCTATATTGCAGATTCTAAGTACATAATATATATTTATATGTATATATATGTGTGTATGTATATACATACATATAAATAAATTGCTTATCCATTTCTGCATGCAACACACTAAATATTGTGCACAACGAAGTTATAGTTTTTGAAGTATTGTCCTTAGGTCATCACTTATGAACTTGAAAATGCAAATTATTTACCCTATGGAATGAAATTCTCCAGGTGACTCTGGCACATGTTTCGTTTTGGAAACACTGGCATTGAATTTTAATTTGTTTCCTGGCTAGATTGAATTCATACCAACAGCCCATTTTACTAAATTGCTATTAAATCATGTTATTTTACAACTAAATAGCTCTATCATTTGCTTTTCCTAATCATTCATTCACAATTCAACTCACTTCATATCTTATTAGCAACTACTCTCACTGCCAATATTGTAAAAATAGGAGATTTTTAAAATAACTACAATAGAATGTCCTTTCAAACAATTTTGAGAAAACAGTAGTTTGAATGGGACTAATAATAAACTGAAATGTTATAAAAGCTATAGTTATTTAAAAAATAAAGCCTAAAAGTAGACATAACTGAGAGTAACTAGATTTTTGGAAATGCAATAAAATTATCAAATAGGAAATTTGCTTTTATTGAGCTTTGAAGAAGGAGAGGATAATTAACCTTATAATTACAGCTTTACTGATGAAAATTAAAAAAAAAGTTAAACAAGATAATAAAAATCTTAGAAAATAAAGTTGAAAAAATAAGTTAGCGTTTTAATAAGGGAAACATGTATTTGATTACCCTCAAGTAAATAACTTGGCTAAAAAGATCTACTAGTAAAAGTATCATGTCTGTCCAGAATACATTCAGTTGGTAGAGGAGGAGGGAAATGAGAGGCATTGGTTGTGGGAATTTTGCACTGGTGAAAGGGGGTGTTGTTTTTATGACTGAAACTCAAGTACAATCATGTTTGTAATCATGGTGCAAAAATAAAGATATTATTTAAAAATATAATAAAATTTCCTCATTATACTATTGAACTAAATAGATATTGCTAAACAAATTTCAAGTTGATTGTGAAATAACTTCTTATTTGATGAGAAGATTATACTGTTAAGGCATTTTATGACCCTGTTGAATTTTAAGCTTCTGAAGTCCAGTTCAGTTTCAGTTTTCTCTTTTCTACATGCTGCCATAAATTAATTTCTGAAGATTACATTTACTGATCATTCCATTGTTTCTTCCTCTTCATTTTCTAGTCAGTCAATGAAAGGCATAGGTTGGTAGAATAAAAAGAAGTCAGATTTAATTTTGCCTACTGTCCTCATATATCTTATCTATATATCCTCTTTAAAGTTCTTTTTACCTAGTGACAGTAAATTTAAGACTCCATATATGTTATTTTTATTCATAAAAGATGCTGTCTTAAAATATGGCAAAGTTATACAGTACTAATAAGCAATTTTCAGATATTAGTGCTATGTTAAAAACAAAAATGAGTAGACATGTTGTTATAGAGTCAATTTGTTTAATAATTAGGTGGTAGAAATTTCAGATTTGTTTTGAATCATATTTGAATTTAGCATAAATGTAAGTTGACAATGATAATAATTATATGAAATTCCAGATATGTATTTTTATAGAAGAAAATTTATAGTATTTGACACTGACTTATCAACTTGAATAACAGTTTTTCCCAATCAAATTGTTAGGTTAGTTGATTAGAATGTGTTTACCTTTTCTTAAAAGGAACATCATTTCTGCTTCAATATCTCACCACAGGGAACTAACAAGTAGTCTTTGACTACATGTTTTGTCCTTTATTATTTATACAATTTTAGGACACACCTATGGCTACACCCAGGTCTACACTCAGAAACTACTCCTAGTGCTACTTGGGAGACCACATGGAATGCTGGAAATCAAACTTGGGTTGGTCTCATGAAAGTCAAAACCTACCTTCTTTACTATCTTTATGGGCCCGTTCTTTTACCTCTTATTTATAAGGAAGCAAGAATGCTGAACAGTTTAAATATTATTTTTACAATATTGGAAATTATTGGGAAATACAATGGTTTGAAGATGTTAAGAAAAATCCTTTAAAGAGAAAAATTTGAAGAAATGCAACATGTACCACCCCTCACTAAGAAAACATACATGATTTGAATAGAAAAATAACATAAACTTTATGAAATGTGTATCTGAAAAATTATCAATAAACTGACAGCTTTGACTATCAAATTTCAAGTTTTGACTAATGCTGGAGCAAAGGAAACCTCTGCTATAGTGCCATCTCTGGAAAAAGCTGTCCTCTTCTTAGATTTTAACCTTGGGATTAAATAAATATTGGTAGATGAGATGGGAACCTAAGGTATTTCAAAGAGAGATTTGTATCCTAGAATAACTTAAGCACAACAAAAGCATTTTTCCTATATATTTGAGAATCATCTCCAGATTTCTAGTGGAACACAAAAGAGAAGTAACAGTTACCATAACACAGCCATGAACTGGCTATCCCATTATATTTTAAAGACCATTAAGGTAGGTGCCACAGAGATAGCATGGAAGTAGAGCCTTTGCCTTGCATGCAGAAGGACGGTTGTTTGAATCCCAGCATCCCATATTGTCCCCAAGCATTCTGGGAGCAATTCCCGAGCCTAGAGGCAGGATTAACCCCTGAGCACTGTCCAGTATGACCCCAACCCCCCACCCCAAATTAAGGTAATATATTGGTATTAGCATTTCATAATTATAGACAAATTATATGATTGAGATAGGACTTAACAGATTTTGAAGAAATAGTATAAATATGTAGATCAGAATTATGGTTACTCATTTCTCTCATTTCTGTTATTCTGTTCATTTTGTCTCAGACAGAACCTACTATCCTACTTCAAATTTTTATAGATCAAAACAAATGGCCGCAGATTTATCAGCTTACACAACTAAGCTTGTGTTTGTCAAGAGCTCAATAATGTTTTAAATCCTCTGAGAGATTTCAGGAAGCTGCATAGGGGTGGTCAGTTCACTATGTTTTCACTATAACATACAGCTCAAGTGAAGTATAGTATACATTCAGATTCACTCTTTTCTCAAACAATATGTAAACCAAGCTATGAAAGGTCATGGACACACAAGCCACACCACAGAAAGTTAGTCATCTTGGGAGTAGAGAAGGCCAAACCCTCACCCTGCTGAAGACATGCCTATTTCCTCCATCATCCAGTATTATAATTTACCTTATGGCCCTCATCATTACCCCTCTTCAAATCCCTCCAAGGCCTCCAATCTGACGTGATGTATGGAAGACTTCTGCTTTCATGGATGGTAAAATCATTCCTCTGTATCTAGAGATCTTGGTGACTGTGCAGCTTGTGATGGAATGGAGCTTGTGATGAAGGTTTTCTTTATGGTTCTAGCAGTTCTGCTTCTTCAGTGTCTTTTTTTTTTTTTTGGTTTTTGGACCACACAGTGACGCTCAGGGGTTACTCCTGGCTATGCGCTCAGAAGTCGCTCCTGGCTTGGGGGACCATATGGGGAACCAGGGGATAGAACCGTGGTCAGTCCTAGGCTAGCGCAGGCAAGGCAGGCACCTTAACTCCAGCACCACTGCCCGGCCCCCTTCAGTGTCGTTTTACTTCATCTTCTGTAGTTGGTGTTCTTGGTCATTATGTTGCTCCTAGGATGGAGCCTGGGACAGTCTTTTGTTATGTTTCTGGAAGACCCGTTAAGTTGCGATTGTCTCAGTCAGACCTCTGGAATTGGATATTTTGTTTGTTGAACAGATTGTAGACCGAGAGCTAGGTTAGAGCTATTTGTTGCTGTTGTTGTTGGTCCCGGGATGCATACTGTTTAGTCCTGGTTGTAACAACCAGTCATCTGTATTATGAATGGTTATGAATGCCCTGGAGGGACTTGGTTCTTGGAGCTGTTGTGGAGAACTCTGTAATTTCTATGTCTGGGATCCAGGAGTCAAGGATGGATGGTCGGTACCTAATTTCCTGGAGTCTAGGTTGGTTCCCTGTGACATACATTCAGGGTGGGAGACGTCCCTGTGTTGTAAAAAAGTTTAAGTTCTTATCCCTAGTAGATAAGAGCTTGACTTTACAGGTAAGTTTTTTATTTTTTTAATTTTTTAATTTTTATTTATTTATTTTTTGCTTGATTTTACCACATGCTATTGCCTTTCTCTCCCTCAAACAAAACCACATAACTCGATTTATCTTGGTTAGACCCTCAAATAGAGGGAGAAACAAGGGAGGGCACCTGGACCAAACAGATGTATGATCATTGATAGTAAACTGGACAAAAAGGGGATCACCTACTTTAGCAGCCTGGCAGGGGGAATGTGGGTGATATGGATTGCAGAAAGGGAATGGGGAAGGAAGGAGGACAAATCTGGTGGTGGGTATTGCCATGATTCAATATTAATATGTATCTAAATACTAATGTGAAAGATATGTAAGTCACTATGATCAAAATAAAAAATTAAATTAAAAAAATTTTATCTACTACCACAAATTTTAGATGTTAAAAAGACTATACATAAAATAGAAAAACTATTAGTATTTAGGAGTAAAATAGTAATGTCAATATTTTATATTATTATGATTTAAATGTTCTATTTTGTATGTGTGTTTTGTTTTTGTTTGCTTGCTCATTTCTGTTTTTGATGTTGCTTAAAAACTACTCCTGGCTCTGTGTTCACTTCTGGTGGATTCTGGGAACCATATGGGATACTGTTTATCAAATCTGGTATGCCCCTTGCAAGACAAACATCCTATCCACTGTACAATTGCTCTTGCCCTTACTCAAATCATATGCTGTAGTCTTACTCAAATCATACATTCCAAATACTTTTGAAGATAAACACTGCAAAAAATTTTTAACTAATTTTTTCAGAGATAATATTAAAAATTTAAACACTAATATAAATTTCTAAAAAATAATTCATCTGTATATTCCACAAAAAAGAATGATAGGTATATTTTCAAAGCATTTAAATATTAGAATTAAATTTTAGATTAAAGTTCAATTAATATTCAATTTTAAGTGGAACAAACTACAGGTGGAAAATTAACACATGAAAACAAGCCACACTCAAAAAGTAATTGCAGTCATAAAAACTGTAGAGAATAAATTTTCATTTAATACAAGAAATAAACTAAAGTACTGACAAGCAAGTCTTTGCAATCCTTGCCTTGAAGCATGATGGAAGCATTTCTGATGAATAAAAGAATTAATTAAATGTCAAGGGAAAAATTAATTGCCAAAGAAATCAAATGCTGTGTTTAGCTAGGAGGAAACAATCAAATGAACTAAGATGCCTACAGGGTTATTTTAAGAAACAAGAATGAAATATTTTAATGGCATATTAAGGAGATTAGAATTTATCTTTTATCTGCATCTAATGAGATTTGTTGAAGGAAACTCTTTTATTGTGAGGTTAATATATATAGAGATTATTTTTTAAACTCCACATTCACTATTACTTTTACAGATGAGTGTTGCAATTAAAACATTTAAAAGGAAGGGGCTGGAGTGGTAGCACAGTGGTAGGCATTTGTCTTGCACACCGTTGACCTAGGAAGGACTGAGTTCTATCCTCTGGTTTCTCATATGGTTCCCCCAAGCCAGGAGCAATCCCTGAGCGCCACTGGCTGTGGCCCCAAAACCAAATAAATACATAAATAAACATTTAAGAGGAAGCAAAAATAATTAAATTGAGCTGAATTATGTGTTTTTTTCTAAACTCCTAACTATATTTTCTTTAAAACACTATTTAGTATTTGTCATTTGTTCTTATTTCTCAAAAGGAGAGCACAAAGATGCTAGTCCCTAGAAGTGTTTGATGAACCTTGTAAAGAAAGGAGTAAATAAAACACATTTTTTATACATGGAGATGTAGTGGTAGATTATTGTAGTAATCAAAGAAGGATACCATGCAGTTTTTTTCTGGAACTGATTTAATGTAGAAAGTGTTATAATAATCAGCAAGGATTTGCCATTCAAAAGTTTTACCTGGAACTAGAGTGATAACACAGCATTAGGGCTTTTTCCTTGCATGCAACTGATCAAGGATGGACCTGTGTTTGATCATTAGTATCCCATATTGTCCCCTAAGCCTAGCAGAAGCAATTTCAGAGCCCAAAGCCAGGGATAACTACTGAACCAGGTGTGGGCCCTCAAAAATGATTTTATCAAAACACATCTATAAAACAATAAGGTCAATGCATATATTTGTATAAATTCACAAGGTAAAAATTACATATTAGAACTAATGTTATTAATTTACTTAGAAAATACATACCTTATTTGGGGTTTATATTTAATATCAATGAATTACTAATAAGTAGTATATAAGAAAAAATTTAAGCTATTACTCTAAAAAATTGTTATCCAATGTTTTTTAATGGAAGTAAAATACTAAGAAAGAAAGATTAGAAATAAAACAAATATCCAGGGAAAGGCGAAATCTCAGCTATGGTAGGAAAATTAGAATAAAACATAAAACCTTTTGGAAAATGACAATACAAAAGAACAACATAAGACATTTTGACTAATAGTTCAGGAACTAAACTTAAAATTTTAGGCATTCAAAAATGTCCTTATTTTTCCATGGTTACACAAAAACTTTTAGAATGTTATATTATGATTATATAATAATTGTACTCCCATATGAAAATATGGGAGCTTTAAATTTAAATTTTTAGCTTTAAATTAGATCATGTTTTCATCTTAATACTATCTTCCTCTATATGTTTTCATTTAATTATCATTCAATATTATCTCAATTCTAGATCACGTTCTACATGTATAAAAACCTTAGATGACTTTTTCAATGTCTGATTTTTCTCAACAATAAAATATATTAGTAATAAATATTTATTAGAATGTTATAATTGTTTTTCCACTTTTATTATTACCACATAATTTTAACTTATAAAATAAAGTGTTGATGCTGGGGCTGGCATGGACTATTTTCAGAGTGGGTTCATATGACACCTTGGACTTGATAACAGCAACAATCTGCTTTCAGGTCAGGGATCTCTGCATTTCCTCCTAATAATGAGATGAAATCGGAAGACACTCTTTGTCACCCTGACTTCAGCATAGCATCTGTACAAAATCTGGGATCTCTAAACTAAGAAATCTGCCTGTGGGGCAGGCGAGGTGGCACTAGAGGTAAGGTGCCTGCCTTGCAAGCGCTAGCAGAGGAAGGACCGTGGTCCGATTCCCCCCCCCCCCCCCCATGTCCCATATGGTTCCACCAAGTCAGGGGCGATTTCTGAGTGCGTAGCCTGGAGTAAACCTTGAGCATCAAATGGTGTGGCCCCCCAAAAAAACAAAACAAAACAATAAAAGAAATCTGCCTGTTGCCATCGGGACTGTGAAGAGTTTTTACTGGGACCACAGACAAAGACTTTGAGGTTAAACAATTTAGAATGTTCAGAGCCTTGTTGTTGGTCTTATGCCAGGAGTTTTCATGGGAAAGGTCTCCTTGTATTTTGGCCAATGATAGTTTTATTTTCCCCATATTTTGCTGTGCCTATGCAAATAAACAAACAAAAACCTGCCAAATGCACTTGTTTTTGTTGTATTTTTTATTATTTTTTAAATTGGAGCTTCTGCCTTTTTCATAGAACCTTGGGGACAGGAATTGCTTTATTTTACCATATATTCCCGCAGTTTTCTTTAAAACTTAAGAAAGGTTGGGAACCATAGATGCATTAGCAGGGAAATAAAAAGGACAGAACTAAATATCCAAACCAGCCAAAGTCAATAATAATAGAATCAAGAGATCTAACCTTCAACAATTTAAACTTAAATAGGTCAGTAATACTGGAAGGCCAAGGGCAAAGAGTGTTGGTATAGGATGAACTCTGGGTATATGGTGGAGAGAGGTTGACACTGATGGTGGGAAAGGTCCAGAGTCATTGAATATCTGAAATTCACCTGTGAAGGACTCTGTAGATCATAATTGTTACAATAAAATTAAATTTTTAAAAAAATAAACAAAAATATCGTGGGGAATACAAATTCAAAATTATAATATTAACTATAGTGCAATAAAGAAATATTAAATTTGGGTAATTTTTGTTAGTTATATTTATAATAAAAATATTACAAATTATTTCATTAGTTTCTGTGAAAATATGTTCATATTTATTATATATATTCATATATTCAAATTTCAATTAGGAGGTCAAGCCAGTTAACTTAAAGGCTTATTTAAAATGTAAGTTATTGGGGCTGGAGAGATATCATGGAGGTAGGGCATTTATCCTTACATGCAGAGGGACTGTGGTTCGAATTCCGATATCCCATATGGTCTCCCTACCCTGCCAGGAACAATTTCTGAGCGTAAAGCCACTAATAGCCCCTGAGCACTGCTGGGTATGACCCAAAAACCAAAAAAATAAAATAAAATGTAATTTCTGTCATGCAGGTCTTTAAACTGATAATGATATTAAAGTCTTTTAAATGAAAAGACATCTAGTACTTAAACTACTTTAAATAATTTTTTTTTTTTTTTGGTTTTTGGGTCACACCCGGCAGCGCTCAGGGGTTACTCCTGGCTCCATGCTCAGAAATTGCTCCTGGCAGGCACGGGGGACCATATGGGACACCGGGATTTGAACCGATAACCTTCTGCATGAAAGGCAAACGCCTTATCTCCATGCTATCTCTTCTATTAATATTTGCAAAACTATTTATTAATACAATATATCCTATGGGATACTATTTCTATTTTCAGTTTTTTTAAATAAATACATCTATCATGTTATATTGTACAAAAATTTACTGTATAAAACTAGTCAAGTACATACTTGAGTTCTTTTACTGATATGGCAAAAAGCAACGTTTACCTTTATAATATGAAAAATATTTGTATATTTCCTACATATATAAAATACATGCAGAGATAGCAATATAGAGATTACTTTTTAATCAAGCCTACAGCCAGCTTTAACCTTCCTCTACCAATGTTCCCAGTGTCCATCATCTGCCACCATACCCAGACCAGCCTGTCATCATAACAGGCACTTTTGATTATTAGAGTTTTTGTGTCATGATTTCATTGTTGTTAATTCTAGTAACCAGGGCCTTTCAGAGACAGACTTGGATACCATTGTTATTGCTAATCTATCAAGGCAGATGTTTAAGCCCCCAGAACAGAACCCCTGCAAGTAGCACCCTGTAGGCCAGGGAAGTTTCACCCCAGCTGGAGGAAAGGGAGATGAGTACCTGCTAGAGTCAGCATCTGGCATATTGCAACAGAATCCACCTCAGTCACATGGGCCATGCACATAAAAACATGATACACTGCCAGTTCACCTGACCAGAAAGAACCTTCACTTCCCCTTGTTCAATTTTGCACATTTAAGTGCATCCTGTTTTTCCTATTGGATGCATAAATTAAATCTCCTTTTTTGCCAATAAAGAATGATCCCATTGCAGTCACTTCCAGAGGTTTTATTTCATACATTCCCAATTCTCTGCCTTATGCCCCATACTGAGCTGACCTGGATAAGGTCATGAACTACCTGGGATAAGACATCATAGGCTCATCAACAGACTCTGCCTTGAATATTTAGTGCTGTGTTTTTTTAACATCAACAATTTACCTTGGACCCTTTGGCCTCCATCCACATAATTTTACATGTGTCTTCTCCTACTCCACTTAAGTTTTTCCTTCTAAGCATTATATTCTGAGGCCTGAAGTATTCTTGATAACACCCATGTAAACCATTGCATTTCTTTTATTGTTTTGTTTTGGTTTTGGTTTTTGGGTCACACCCGGCAGCGCTCAGGAGTTACTCCTGGCTCTAAACTCAGAAATCGCTCCTGGCAGGCTCGGGGGACCATGGGATGCCAGGATTCGAACCACGACTTTCTGCATGCAAGGCAAACACCCTACCTCCACGCTATCTCTCCTGCCCCACCATTGCATTTCTTCAAGTGGTTATTCTAATACCACATAAAAGTAATATTCTGTATTCATCATTGTTTTTCTGGCTTGCTTTATTTAGCATAGTATCTTCCAATTTCATCAATATTCCAATAAATTCCATATTGCATCATTCCTTACAGCTATCTACTAATCTATAATATATGGAATATATACATATATTCATAAACATATATATTCATCTTCATGATTTACTCATCTGCTGTTAAGCATCTAGGTTGATTTCAAATCTTAGCTATTGTTCTGAGTTCTACAATGAATAGCAGTGTGCACACATCCTTTAGGATGAATATTTTTATGTCCTGAAGATAGATACCTAAAAGTGAGTTTGGTAGAGTATATGACTATCTATAGGCTATATGGCAGTTTGAGTCTGAGTTTACTGAGACCCATCCATACTGTTTTCCATATATATATGTATATATGCATATATATTAATTTTATGAACATATATATTTAATAATACTTTATTATAAAATTATATTTTATTCATATTTATACAAAATAATTATTTGCAGGCTTTGACTTTTATATAAACATTCCTCATTCTCTTATGAATTAGGATAATTAGAAATCTCAAATTGTTTCACTCATTCAAAAGCAGGTACTCATGTCTCATAACTAGCTTGCACATCTAGATTCCCACTTACATTTTTTTAGTATCAGATATATTTTTTTACATTTTCCTTAAATGATTATGAGTATATTTACATTCTAGACTTATTGTTCGATATTTTAGTATAATTGTGTATGCCTGGATATGCTTTCAAAGAGCTTTTGTGAAAAAATCCAGCTTATGCATAATTTTTTCAGCGTGGTGGCATGAACATATAGCAGCAGGATTAACACATGTTTACAATGTGGCCAGCTAAAGTTCATTCCAAGGGACCAATATTTCTCTGAGTATTAGCCAGGTGTAAATCTGGAGCCCCAAATACATTATTGATAAATTGTCAAAGGTGCATAGCAGGCTATCATATCTGAGGACTTTGGAATTGGACCAACTATCCAGTAGATAAAATCACTATAGGGTTCTCTTAGGATCCCCTCCTTCAACCCCCCAAGAACATTCTACTTGTAACAATATAGAACTGTCCATTTTTGACTCTATTTAAATGTATTTTTCACCCAAAGCTGTGCAGTTCTCATTTATGAGCTAGTTTTTCTTCTCAAACATTGTTTTCTATCTTTTTTCTTGATAATAACAATTGATTATCTTATTTTTTTAGGTATGTTATGGACAAGTCTAACAAAGTAATTGAATTTAACTGAAAATATTTGTGGACAGAGTGTGATTTAATTATTCATAAGTATTGTTCAACCATTTTGAGATAGATTGATTGGTTTTTATTGATAGAGGTAATTGTAAACCTACAATAAAAACAACCTCAAAAGTGAATCAATATTATAATAATTCATCTCACAATTTAGTGTACTTCATACTCCTGTCCAGATTACCACTTTGTTATTAACAGTAATGATTACATGATGGTTTACAAGGTTAGCAAGGACATCATGATGCAGTAACTAGCTTCCAAAAGATATTATTCTTTCAGGATTTTGACAAACATTTATGTAAAAGCATATACATTATTGTGTACTAATCATGCTTTTAAATATATGAAAGTTTTAGATTTTGATTTTAAGAAAGAAGTCTTGTGAGGAAACAGTCCAACCAAGGAGAACTGTGAAAATATTATACTTTCAGTGAAGAATATATAATGAGATCAGAGGGGTGGAATTTAATTAAATCTTGTCTCTGGGGCTCAGGATTAGGTAATAACAATAAAAAATGCTTAGAACAGAAGATGTATGAGTTGTTTTAAGAAAGCACTTAGCTTTGTGAATAAAAGTTCAAAAGATGATAGACATCAACAAAAACATTCTTCTCAAAAGCTAAGAACTTATATGAAATGTTGGGTAATGGTATTTTTAAAGAGTAAGGAAAGTATCTTTTATTATATTATTGTGTAGATGAAAAACTCAGAATAGTGAAATAATAATCTAAATTTGACTGCTTTTCAACAACTTGATTGTAGGTTTCTTTACATTATCAGTTGCTGATAAAGGAATAATTTAAGTCATCAAGTCATGAGGTTGGGAAGCTTTTTAATTTTTTTCCTGCCAAAACTTATTTGGATAGCTTTGACAAA
>PVKC010033924.1:0-13845 GCA_004027635.1 Crocidura indochinensis | reverse complement strand
AGGAAAGTGGGGAAGAAATGGGGAGGAAAGAAAATTAAAGAAGCATATACTCTGTTCCCTTTCAAAATTTTGAAAGAGCCACTAACTACAAGAAAACAACGGTCAAATTTTAGAAACAAATAATGAAATTATAAACACAAATGAGAACATTCAATATTGACTTCAGAAAGCAACGGCAGAAATATTTCTCATCAGAATCAATGTGGTAGCATAATTCTATTGGGAAAAAAATAGACTGAAACAGTTGTATTGTTTGAGAGAAAAGACTTAAAAATATGTCTGGCCTCATTCACTTTTATTGTCTCTATAGGTGTCTAACAATCAAGAATTTTCTATTGTTGTATAAAAAGAATGGAGAAGTCTTGTTTCAGAAAAAATAATTGCAGAAAACAATATGGTCTGGAGAGATAGTACAGAGGCTGAGGCATTTGTCTTGCATGATACTGTCCCTATCTTGATGCCCAGCATCTTATATGGTATCCCCTGAGCACCACTAGGAAAGATCTCCAGGAAAAGAACCAGGAATAAGCTCTGCAGAGTGGGGCAAAAAATGAAACCAATAACTAAAACCAAAATATGAAAAAATAGAAATTAACTCTTAAAAATCCAATGGAGTATGATAAGAAAGTTTCACAGAACTAAAATTACTGGTTCACACAGTAATTGAAATTCTGTGTGGGAACCTGCATTACAGTCAAAGAGCCAGTTTTAAAATTGAAGTTCCACATAATTTTGATTCTGAATGATCAATATCTGGTGCTGATCATCTGTTCAGACACAGGTCTTGGTAGGGACAATTTACTTGCTAGGATTCCAAGCAAAGCTGATATTGTATTTTGGATCTAATAGAGAGAAGACATGCTGGAAAGTTTCTAATCTATCACACTAGATATTAACTCTGGAAAAATAGTATGTGTAGGGGATATTCGGGAAAATGGACAGTCATTCCTAAGATTTAAGTATGAGTAGATTTATAAGTTTTACTATAAGAGCATTGAACAATCAAAATGATTTAATTTAATGAAAATTAATATTCTTATTTTAGTCCTATTCATTAGCTTTTATTTAAGTAAAATTGATCATTTCTGCTTCTCAGCTACGTTTTTTATGGAGATAATGCTGCACTTCCTTTCTCTCTCTTTCTCTTTTTTCTTTCTCTCTTTCTTTCTTTCACTCTTTCTTCTTTCATTCTCTTTCTTTTTTTTACCTTAACTACATTTACCTTTCAAGACAGAACCTTTCACAAACAGACTTATATGTGATGTACTTCTCATGAATAACAAAATGGTCTTTTTAATTTTTTAAATGGGTGTTATAACTGGCACTATTGTCAGAGAATACAGGTAGAAATTGATTTTCAGAACAGTAGAAGAGTAAACAGTAAACAGTAAACAATGGAAGAGTAAAGAAATCCATTATAGCCCTCCCCCCACTAAGCAGGTCTGTTAGTTTCTGATCAATTCAAAATAGGTTAACAACCTGAAAAGCTGTTGCCCAGATTTTTCACATGCAAAAGCAAATGCTAAGTATGTTTACCACCTTGGGCCAAATAACTTGACAAACTCTGCAAAGGAGAATTTCTCTTTTCCTTATGGTTTTCTTTGGGTTGCTCTCCTTGTGATATGTGGATAGAAATTACTGAGTGTGGACACTTAGGAATCCCCAGCGGATTTTTGGACAAACCAAGGTTTATAGAGGTTCTTTTCTCTTCTCTATTTGAAACACTTCAATTGTCTCCTATGCTTTCCTGCATTTTATAATGCCTGTGTGAGCTCCAAGAGGGACCTGCTGATTGTGCATGACATTCACTTGAGATTCTACTAGAGAAAATGATTACAACTTAGAGGGAAAAACAACACTGCAAAATAAGTCCCTGATGTAAAACTGGTCACAGGGCCAAAACAGTAGTGCCAATTATGATTTCAGTGCCTTGCACATGTTACTTTGCCAAAAGCCTTTTAAAATATATAATTTCTTATGGGCTTTGGTGGGCATACTAACCAACCGTTTTCCTTTAAATGGCTATGGTCTTTGTATTAAAGGTTAATATTAAAATCTTCAAGCCGCTGTAACTAATTTTTACACTTTGGGTATATAAATGAATTATGTGAACAGCAATAAATTGGCACAGAATGAGGATGGCTAGAGGGCTGATTCAGCATGGGTGTGTCCCTGGGGTATGAATAGCACTTTCTACAATTTTCTAGCTAATGTACCTTTCCTTCATTATGTAGATTAAATGCAGCAAAACCAATTCGTCACACAACTGGGCCTTCTTTCACTTCATTCTTCTTTTTTTGAAGTCAAAGTTTATGAAAGTCTTGAAATTTCTTTCAACAACAGAAAGAAAGTACCTGCTTCTACATCAAAAGGTCTTTAGCAGAGATAAATCATAGACAAGTACATTTTAAGTCGAGATACAAGAGAAAGACAAGGTTCCATTACAGAACAACGAAAACAAATAGAAAAGTATTGCCTGATAGTTAAATAAACTGCAGGTGCAAATGTTAGGATAAAATCAACTATATATGGAAGATAAATAATTCTTTGAAAATGGTCCTTGTAACTGGTGGTGGCAGAGAAGTATCCAAATGAATTTATGGGCGAATTACTTCATGCTGGAAAATACCACCCCAATTATTCTGCGAAAATAAACTCCAAAGTTGCAGGAAAGCTTTCGTTTTTATATAATGGTTACCTATGAGCATTCATAAACCCTGGCATTTCTTACTAAACCAGTGAATGAAGTCTTGTTTTGTGTTCCTCAAATCCCCAGAGGAATCTTCTGGAATAGCACAATCATGAGCAAGTCAAGAGAACACGGGGTTATTTCAAACACAGCCACTCATTACCACCATCCCCCACCCCCCAGCAACATTCCATTTACTTATTGATATCAAAATAGACCCATCTCAAAAACTTAGGTGACCTAATAACAGGTCATGCTGGCCAAAGTCAATAATAACAACCAAAGAATCACCCAAGTTCAGTCCACCTCTATCTACTGCAGAGCATGAATGAAAGGATTCAACTTAGATGGAGCCCTAATTAGTTCAGCCTCTGAAAAACCTAGAAAGCTGCAACTGTGGGCAAGCTCTGCTTCTGCTTATCTGCAAAAATGCCTACTTAGAATTATGAAATGATCATCCATCCCATAGTCCCTGCCTCAGATGCTTCAAGCTTTGTGCTTTGACATTTAGGGGAGAAGAGCCTTCTAAGTGTTTCTGTCATTTATTCATTTTTTTCACTCATCTGTTTCATTTTTCAGATGTGGATCCTAGATAACAAGGTTTCACAAGCAGATTTACCAGAATCACATAACTGGTCCATCAACTACAGACTAAAGGCTAAATTGAGCTGTCTATAAGATCAGACTCTTTCCAAGAGTCAGGCTTCCTCAGATAATAGAATCATATAAGTGTCATGTGTGATTCTCAGAGTTTTTTAAACCCATTCTTTTTCATTCATTTTTGGGTCCAGCCCTGGTAGAGCTCAAAAGTTACGCTTGGATGTCCACACAGAAATTACTTCTACCAGGCTCAAGGTACTATATGAAATATTAGGGATCCAACCAGGATTGGCCAGGGCACATGCAAGGTAAATGCCCTACCTACTGTACCATTGTTCCTATCATACTCCTTGGGATATCCAAACATTTAACCTGAATTTTCTGAGCTCTGCTCATAAATTTACATAAAAAGGGAAACATGTCATTGGAATATGTAGTTGACTTTAAGAACAACCAAAATTGGCTTTCTTATTACTAGAATTGCATAGGTCAAAACCTCTTAATCTAAACAACAATTCAGTTGACAATTTTAAGAAGCTTTGTCCCTGGAATTATAATCTAAATGGCAATGATGGAAACTCTTGTTTCCTGTAGTTGAAATTCTAGTTGTGGGGCAAAAGAGATGGGGAAGACATCTCACAGGGGACAGACCATAGTATGACAAATAAGCATGTTACAATGTTACATGTAAACATGTTACAATAAGGCATGAAAAGTGCTAAGAAAAAATACAAGCAGAGTTTGAGGCAGAGTAAAGACAGCATTGAAATAGACTGCAAAAGGGTCAAGGCAGATCTGGGAAAAATAGTCAAACCGTTGGTACAGTTAGCACAGAGCTTGGTTTAGGAAGTAACAAGGGACCCCTGTAGTGGGGGAAGGAGCAAGGAATGGGGGTCTGATAAAACTAGAAAGCTCAGGACTGGAATGACAAAAATGTCAGCAATGGTGTGAGAGGTTTTTGCAAATATTTTACTCTAAAAAATGGAAAGCGGTTGTTGAGTTTTGAGCAGAACAGTTATACAAACTGACTAACTCAAAATAAATTTTCATACAGAAAGACTAGACAATGTTGATAGTCTTTCAGACCAGAGATCTATGAAAAAAAATTTTTCTGTACTTTCAAAGAAAAGAATAAAGGTTTTATTATTATTTAGTCACTCAAGCATCAGTGACTAATTATTTGGTGAATGCTCCTCCTGGCATTGGTTTAAGATCTAGGGAAAGAGCAGAAGGCTCTATAGGATTTATGATCTGCTCTAAAAAGTGCTCAGAGCATCAGAAGATATGCTGGTGATCCACATTACCTATAAAGTAGTTGTCTATCCCAAACTTTATTATTTCCATTGTCAGTAACCCCCTTTCTTTTGACTGACTGTCACAAATTAGCATTTTTAGCAAAGCTGTCACTAGGTCTGTCAATGACAAGTTCTGGTTACAATCTCAAAGTTGACTTGGGAGAGGTAAGTGTTCTTGTCAGGGAAAAGACTGGAAATTATCTGCGGGAAAGAACTTGCATATCAGAAACTGGAAGGGATGGACCATAACAAGCAAGATCTCTTGTTCATTGATTGAAGGATTACAGGGAAAGGAGGAAGATGCCACTTCAGACTTTGGGTACATAGGAAAGCATGTGTTCTGCCCTATGTCATGTGTATTTGGAACTTTATTGCCACTGAAGGGAAACTGCTTTAGAGCAACAGTAAGATATGGAATGGAGAAATGCTAAAGGAAATAATCTTTAATATACCAACTAATTCATTTTCAATGATTCCTTTGCAAACTTCACAAGCAGTAGAAAGATAGTGTTAATTTACAAGCCAAAATAATGCTTATCTAAATATGCTAACTCAGAGCCATTAATATGCAGGCACTAATATTTGATAAATTTTAGTAAAGGATTTAATGCAAATATGTTTTAGGGTTGTATTTAAAAGATTTTAATGCTTTATATCTCAATAGATTTACACTAACTTTGAGGCATAGTGGTTGGGTTTAATAAATATTGAAGACTTATTGGAGCACATTATAGCAAACTCATTCATGGATTGTTTTTTCATTACTTAAGATTTAAACTGAGAAACTTAACTGACTTTAGAAACATATTACTATAAATATATATCATAAACAATAGTTATATGCTTATAATTATGCTATGAAGAAGCAATATATATATTAAAGTCATGTTCTAAATACAGACCTGACACCTTGCTATCAGGAATAAAGGGAAATGCAAATATAATTAGACACCATAAACTCAATGATGCAACAAAAGTGTGTGTAGATTTTAATTCTCCAGTGGTGTCTAATTCCAAGCTAAAAGTCTGATAGATATTACTTTATTTTCTGTTGTTTAAAATTATAAAGAAGGCTCTTATGATGGAGCTGAATGGGATGTGGCCCCAATTTTTGATATTGCTGGTTACATACATAAGCTTGACTTTTGCTGTTGGATAATGAACAGCTACATTATGACCTCTTTGGAATCATTTGCCAAGGTCAATTGTTTAGCACTAAAAACTTACATATTCCCATTCAAGGCATCTCATGATAAAGAATAACAATCAAGAAATTTTCCCCTCTCTTGTAGGTACTTGGGGGTATACTTTGTTTACATTTAAGTACCTTCAATGTCATTCTGTAAAGGTTCTTTCGACTTTCCCAAAACTTGTGAAACCTGGTCGTTTTTTCTTTGTGGATACCACAACAAGACTAGAATTAATGTATACACATGATTTATATTTTATCGTTTATTTGCTCTAAAATATTTTTAGACTTTTTTATGTTCTTACTAGGAAGCCAGCTGAGTCAAAAATAGCATCGTATTTTTCTCTTTGACTTTTTAATTGTACATTGAAAACATTTAAATTACATTTCTGCTTATTTTTGTTTGGTTTTATACCTAATAGTACTCAATATTTATTCTTAAATATCATTTAAGAATATTTAATATTTATTCTTAAGTATCATCCCTGGGAGTGCACAAAGAACCATATATGGTGTCTGAGGTTGGCTTTGGGTGGCCATAGTACAAAGTAAACATCATACCTTATGTGCTATCTCTTTGGCCTGGGCAAATTTTTTTCATTAAATTAGAAAACAAAAGGAGGAATTTGGGAATATGGAATTGATTTTTGAGAATGAGTGGCTATAAAATTTTATAAAACCATAATGTTAGTTCATTATTCCCTTTCTAAACTGGTGTTAGATTATATTGGCCTGAACCTTAACTATTTTATCCCATATAGAAATGCATGCTTACCTGCCATGAAACAATCCTCTGTTACATAGGTAAACCACAGATAACTTTTTAACATCTCTTGTAAAAAAATATGACTCTTTACAAGTGACAGGAATGTGACTTCACCAAATCCTCTTTCCCAAAAGGAGTGAACAAAAGGGATGGTTCCAAAGACCTATAAATTTAGCAAAGCCATCTAAGTATTCCAGGATACCAGAAGGATTATTATTAGAGAAAACTGGTTGCTTGTGGAGTAGAAGCAGAAAAACATAGTGCTAGCTGCAAAGAAGAAAGGTTGGCAAGGCTGGTAGCACTCAGCTCCAGAAAGTGAAGCCTCTCTAGGACCTAACACTACAAGAAAAGCTAGATATTTGGAAATGACAGGAAAACTTAGGATCTTTCTGCTTGTCCATCTTTCCCCCCTGCAGTGAAAATGGAAGAATAATTCTATTGGAACAAACTTCAAAGCTGTCCTGCTTAGAAAGTACTCACCAAACCAAACAGAGCCCCTCACAATGAGTTGAAACCTTATAGATACAATGAGACTTCAACAACAGTGGAGGCACAATAATAGAACTTTATTAAAGACACCATGAGAACTTTGAGGAACACCTTTATTATTGGGTAATCTCTATATTTTGCAGATATGGGGTTGCCTTGAATAAGATAGGCTGTAAAAAAAGAAAGTAAATTTTAAGAATTTTGAGCAAACAGCTACAGATATACTTTGTTCTAATTAATTCTAGTTAATCTAATATAAAGTAATAAAAAGCAGAAATAAATTTAAAAAAAGTTTGGCAAAGTGGGCCAGAGCGATAGCACAGTGGTACGATGTTTGCCTTGCATATGGCCAACACAGAATGAACCCCTGTTAGAATTCTGACATCCCATATGGTCCTCTAAGCCTGTCAGGAGCCACTACTGAGTGCAGAGTCAAGAGTAACCCCTGAGTGCTTCCGGAAGTAATAGCACTCAAAAGCAAAATAAAACAAAACTAAACAAAACAAAAAACATCTGGCAAGAACAAAACTCTTCATTGGAAAAAATACAGAAGCAGAATTGATATAATGTAGTAACATAAATGCTCAATTGTTCATAAATATGAGTCATGCTGAAGACAATAAAGCAGAAAAATATGCCATATATATCTGGGGACAATGAAAATACACTGAGAGGCTCTATGAATTGGACTGAGCTACTAAAGTCTTCAAGGCATCTATAATTAGTTTGAGAAATGTACTCAAGAACCAATATAAAACGAGCTGATGCATAAATATAGATAAAGAACAATGATAAAGAATAAAAGCTGTGAAAGAGAATTTCTTTGTCTTTCCATAAAAGCTAGAAGACGATGGTGGTATTGAAAACACAGTAAACCAAATAAACTAGTCACAGATGGGCTCTATCTATAGCTAATCTAAGGTGAAGGGGAAAATAATCAGTAAATTCCAAGATGAATTCAATTTGAAGGACAGAAAGGGTAAAAACTTGACAAGGTTGAGCAAAATTTCAGGACCTGGGGTCAAATCCAAAAATATTAACTTCTATATTAAAAAGGCAGGGGGGAATTGGGACCAGAGCAGTGGTGCAAGCTGTAAGGCATCTGCCTTGTCTGCACTAGGCTAGGACCGACTGCGGTTGGATCCCCCGGCATACAATAAGGTCCCCCAAGCCAGGAGCAATTTCTGGGTGCATAGCCAGGAGTAACCCCTGAGCATTACCCAAAAACAAACAAAAAATGTAGGGGAAATTGCTGTGGAAGAGAAAAAGAGAAACGAGCAAATATTTGAAGAAATAACAACTAAAAATTTTAAATATCATGAAAATGTTTCTAATATCAATTAACAGAATATCATTAGCATTAACTAAACTTATTGATTTCAGAAGCTTGATGAACCCAAGGAGAGATAAATAATAAAATATTCCTCCTGGGCCCGGGAGATAGCATGGAGGTAAGGCGTTTGCCTTTCATGCAAAAGGTCATCGGTTCGAATCCCGGTGCCCCATATGGTCCCCCGTGCCTGCCAGAAGAATTTCTGAGCATGGAGCCAGGAGTAACCCCTGAGCACTGCCGGTGTGACCCAAAAACCAAAAAAATAAATAAATAAATAACAAAACCAAAAAAAAATATTTCTCCTCAGCAAACCAGAGTCACATTTACAACATGGTTTAAACATCTTTGCACAGAGAACATCCTTCAATCATCGAAAGAAAAAGAGTCTAAATATCAATATCAGTATCTTAGATGAATCTCCCCTTGTAAAGCTTTTTTTTTAGACTGTACAGTAAATACAAATAGACATGATAAATAGCATCCCACTTTCTCTTGCTGTGATGCATATCTTAGATTGTAAAGGTTTTATTTACATCTTTAGGTCACTTTGAATGATGTGTTAATAAAAGAGAATAGATAAGTGAAAGAGATATTCAACTTTACCTTGATCAAGAAATATGGTCAAGATGAACAAACACTTGTCCTTTTAGTCATTAACATTCTAAGCAGTGAGCTTTCTACCAAGAGCTGAAGAGACCCTTAGAGAGAATTCCTTGCTTCTCATAACCTGTTGATCACAGGTAGACAAAAGTCAATTCTGGATTATCTACACAAGTGAAGAGCAAGAGAACCTGGTCTTTCCCCATGTTGTTAGTGTTTAGATATCCTGGCATTTGAAAGTTGGTCATTAAATGGAAGGAACGACTATAAGACCAATGTGTACATCTGCTTTTAACTAAAAAAATGGGTGCTTTGTAATAAGAAAAATGCTCAAGCTCAAGTCTGTAGCTCCTTAGTCAAGATTAATAAGCAAGAAAACAAAAAACCAAGGTATTGGATTTTAATACCATATGTTTAGATTATTTCGTATATTTTGCTATCCACATGAGCTCACTTTCTGGATAATTGGAAAGTTAAGTAACTGCCTAGAAAAGGTAAACATTTGTTAAAGTCCTTAAGAGGAGGCGTAGCTTTTGATATAACTGCAGTGAAATAGTAGTTTTGATCAACAGAAAATCCTTCTTGTATCTATCTTATGATGTCATGGGAAATGCTAACACAGGCTTTTTGATGTAAGGCTTTTTCAATATGCTTCATTCATAATCAGAGCCTATATATGACGTTATACCATTTCCCCCCTCAACTTAGAATAAATAGGGAAAATTGTGTTGACTTTGATTTATTTATGTTTTTCTTAGGTGCCTGATGATGGCAGTTTAAGAAGATTTAATTTATTGGTGGGGTAGAGTTAAATGTTAGATGACTAATGACTGATACAGGGGGTGTAATTTTAATACTAATATTGCAAGCTTTGACCTTCTCTCGTAGTTATGCTCTGCCTTTGGGTTCACACAATGCTGACACATTTATCCCCTTCTGCTCCAATAGGATGGTTTCTCTGTGAGCAGAGAAACATTTTCCTCTTTCCACACATTTTCCACTTTCTGAATGTCTAACAGGGCTTGGAATAGTGGATTTTCTAAGTATCACTGACTCTAACTAAAAAGAGATAGGGAAGAACTTGTATGTCGAATTTAGGTCTGATCTTGAAGATAGATACTTAAAGAAATTTGAGCTTTGAAAGGAAATCCAATGAAGTGGTATTATAAAGAAAATTATTTCAGGCATTGAAAATTCTATGTCCAAATTTGCAAAGATGGAAAAAAGCACAGTTTACGCAGGGAAACAATATTCTGGCTAATTCATCAGGTATTGCATGTAGGGACAGTGGAAGACAACCAAAAATTATGACATAGAAATAGAAAAGGCTCTTCATTACTTCTCTGAATAACTTTGGAAGAGTGAGAGACTTGCTTTTTCATTTAGAAGGAGGGGACACTTAGAAGATGAACATGGTTCAGGAATAAATTTAATACTTTCATTTCTCAATATAGACCTCTTGGCAAAAATGGTTTTTCCTTTGGTACTGGAGAGATAGTACAATATGTAAGGTGCTTGCCTGGAACACAGTTGACCTGAGTTCAATCCCTAACACCCCATACAGTCCCTTGAATACCACCAAGATTGATCCCTGCGTTTAGCCAGGAGTAAGTTATGAACTCAGCTGGGTATGGCCCAAAAATTAAAGAAGAAATGTTATTTTTTTCCTAAATTATCCCTATTTTTTGTTCGGGTTTACAAGATCTTTAGACAAATATAAAGGAAAACATTGGGATTTTTAGACAGTTTTCAACATACTTATATTCTCTTCTTTCTCCTCCCTACAGTTGGAGCCCAATCTCCAACACTCTAATTAATTTTGGAAATTTCTCAGGAAAGTAAAGACAATGCTTTCTCAACAGTTTCTACTCTGAAGCAAGCTTATTATTATTATTATTATTATAATTTTTATGTTTTTCACTTTTAATGTTCTTAACCCCCACATCTTTAATTACACATGACTATCAGTACTTTTTTTTTGTTTGTTTTGCCCAGAAATTACTTTCCCAATGCTCTGGTCCAAATTCTTAGTCTCTTTATTGTTATTTTAATTTCTTCAATGATAAAGATTGCATTCTGCATGCATATCCAAATTTAATCTCCTGTGGTTTAGGTATGATCATTCATTAAATGCAAAAGAGGGCAAAGACATCTTTAATTTCCTATTTATTAAAAATTAAGAACTGTCATAGTAACTGTCATCTCCATTCACCTCACCAAGTTTTTAGTGGAATTTTTATTACCAGATGAAAATAAGCAGTCAATAAATGACATTTGTGTTTTAGAACCAAATGACAGATTACTCATAATCCTGGAGAGTATTAACATAGGTCAAGAATATACTATCTATAAAAGTGAGCATAGGTAAATATAAGTGTATGTGTCTGGTCATGTTATTAACCCTAATCAATATTAAAATATTAACATAAACCTTTATATAGTATTAAATTGGGTATAAAATTTAATATTAATTTAAAATTATATAAACCTATTTTGGGGATCAGTAAACCCCATCTGCACTTTTTGTCTTCAAGACATCACTCCTACGAAAATAAATTTTTGATCTGCTTTACCTTTCCGTATCTATTTTTCCCTACTAAAACTTTTTGCTACTTTAAAAGCCCCAAATTTAAGTGATTTCTTGGAGAGAATTAGAGCAAACAAAATCAAATTAGCCCTCTGTGATCTTTCACCTTGACTAATAAATATGAAAAGTTAATCTTAAAGTAATTTGTGAAACATCTTAATGTAATTTTTGACAGGGAATACATGAAATCGAAAAAATACTGACTGACACCACTCACACCCCTTCTTTTGGCTCTGGGTCGTTTCTGACATGACCTGCTCAATCCTTCAACTAGGTTGTAGTAAAGAAACAAAACATCATTTGAATTTGCCATTGTGTCTCAGACTATTTTGGTGACAATTTTCCGTGACAGGGAAAAAGAGTTGCTAATTCATTGCTTCAGGAAATGAAGGCCTAATGGTCTCACATCTGGTAAATTATGGCCTTCCTGCTCCACAATTCTGAGGCAGTATACACAACATTATTTGGAATTAAGAAAAAGCAGCGAAGGAAATCAATTTTTACATTTGTAGTGGACTCTTTAAAAAATAATGACTTACAAGCCAAGAACATTTTCTGTCTAAAAGCCTCCATTGTCTAAGACATAGAATCAAGTCAGCCAGAGGATAAATTGAGTGAAATTCCTTCCAATATCTTAGTGGAAATGCTGAGAGGTCATGGGGAGTTAGGTCACAAGGCAGAGAGCTTCTGGCCCCTGCGGGTGGAGCCACATGGAAATTAGCATATTTTTGCAAATATAGTACTACAGTCTTCCAGCTTAGGGGTGAAAGATAACAAGTAAATACTGATTTTGCTTTGAGTGAAGAATCCTGTTCCCCATTGGATAGGTAGTTCCTTGCAAGTCCACTTTGGCAGATAAGTTTGCCAAAATAAGAAAGATGGAAGGAATATGCAAAGAGGTGAAGATTGAATGTCCCAAAGGACATATGTAGATTAATTAATCAGGGCTCATTATGAAGAACTGCAAGTGTTCAGGCACAGAAATTGAGGTGACTCTCCCACTTTTATGATCCCAATGGTAGGTTTTAGTGGTAAATGACTCTTATCCTATTCACACCAAATGGCACTCTAGAATCCCATATAAGCTGCATGGAACTTCAATTTGTTCATTTTCACATCCCAAGGGATGGTGAAGCAAGATGATCAAAGACTCAAGTGAGAAGACTTCATGAATAGATGTCAGAGGTCTTGTAAAAAAAGGAAAGAAAAAATTGGCCACATCTGAGAAGGGCCAGGACTTGAGTGTAGAGAAGACCTTTGGCTTCTGGCACACATAGTACTTTCAGAATCCCCAATTGGAATAATTAATTTTACAAGGGGTCATGATCCCTTTCTCTGGCAATTCTCTTGTGAGCATTAGGGGGTAGACATGTGTCCATGAGGGCAGATTTTTGACAGTTCCTTTCACCTAGAGCTGAGAAGCTTGACTGTTTTGAGTCACTCCATCTTGGATTGTCAGTGGAGTGTAGCTGAAGGATTTTCTTCGTCACATGTGACCAGAAAAGCGCCTGCACTCCATAGTCCAAGAGAAGAAGGATAAGCTCTGAATTTAGAAATCATTCTGCTGAACTAAACCTGGACTTTGTTCTACACAAAAGACACTAACAGGAAATTGGTTAGATACACAACAGGCATGGTTAGGATGTCACAGAAGCTTGATATCACAGTCAGAACTTCGATGGAAAGGGGAGAACTCCACTTACAGCCCCCAAACTGGAAAACAAATAGATAGTTCTAGATAGAGTGCCACTCCCAAAGCTGTGCTTGATGGTAGTGCTCATTAAAAGGTTTTATTTTCCAAGAATGATCCATCAGAGATATTAAACACACCTGAATATTCTTGGTATGTTTTAAAAATAAATATCATAACAAAGATTTGAAAACGAAACTGATTTACTGGCCATATTCTGAACAAAATTTAAAGACCAGATAAACTAAGTATTTTTATTTCCAGTTTCCAAGAGGATTTTATTTAAATGCATTGAAGAAGTAAGGATTTAGAAAGATGCAAAATATACACATGAAACTTTATCCCTTAATATCAAATCTCTGGTAATGAGTTTTTAAATTGTTTTGCATTTATGAATTTTACTTTTTTGACCACCTCAAGACTTAGGTGACAAGATTCCCATTTTGCACATCAAGATATATAGGCCTGGAATTGTAAAAGTCATTTTTTGAGGACCTTTAGCAATGAGAGCAGACATAAATTCTAGACTACTCTGTTAGCCATGTAGTACCAGATTATCAGCACTTTGTAGGGAGAAACCAGGTATCTTTTTTTTCCTAGGGACATC
>PVKC010033923.1:0-13842 GCA_004027635.1 Crocidura indochinensis | reverse complement strand
CTGGCTGTCTGCTCAGAAATAGCTCCTGGCAGGCACAGGGGACCATATGGGACACCGGGATTCGAACCAACCACCTTTGGTCCTGGACTGGCTGCTTGCAAGGCAAACACCGCTGTGCTATCTCTCAGGCCCAAGATTTTGATTTTTGATTATTCAGTCACTACTCAAATCTGAATAGAGCATAATGAATAATCATATTCAAATATTTAAGATTGAGAATGTCATCCAGGGTTTGAGTTTTGGGTCTATCCAAAGTAATAATATTTGTTCAGAATTAATTTTGTTGCTGTTATGGACCGGAAAGAATTGGACACTAAAAGTAATAAAAAAGCAGACATGTTGAATTAATTTTATGATTAGTTTGTGGCAGTATAGGAAAAGATAGAAAAAGCAATTGCAGGCCCTGAGAGATAGCACACGGCATTTGCCTTGCAAGCAGCCGATCCAGGATCAAAGGTGGTTGGTTCAAATCCTGGTGTCCCATATGGTCCCCCCCCCACCCCGTGCCTGCCAGGAGCTATTTCTGAGCAGACAGCCAGGAGTAACCCCTGAGCACAACCGGGTGTGGCCCAAAAAAACAAAAACAAAAAAAAAAACCCAACAACAATTGCATATATAATATGTTAATAGCTATGTTTAAAAATATCAAATAGCAAAGACTAGTAAAACAGCAAACAACAGAAAAATTGGCTCTATGAACAAAGTAAATTTGCTTAACCACCTGATATATCACTATGTTCCTTAATCAAACTTTAAATTTACCGCCACTACTACTATAAAAAGGGTGTTGGCACCTAGAAAGATAATACAACAGGGTAGGCACTTGTCCTGAAACATGCTGATCCTAGTTCAATTTACCAAAGTGATCCCTAGGCACAGTCAAGTCTAAACCCCGAACACAGTTGGGTGTGGTCCCAAGGGGCCACCTCCTCTAAAAAAAAAGAAAAATCTGGTGGGGGGGGGGAATTAAAAAAAAAAAGAAAAATATGATACCTAAAATCAGGAAAGAGGGCCTCTTGAGCCCCTGCATGAGGCTGCTAAGGAAGACCATAGAGAACTTAATTCCATCAAGTTTTGCTAGTCAGGTAGACAGTCCTAACCCACAAGATGGTACCAGATTCCTTCCCAGTGCTTTTAAAAAAAAACCTCTGCATTTAACACCAGGCACAAAGGTCAAATCCAAATGGATTAAGGACCTGGATATCAGACCTGAAACATCACTAATTATCAGAGAGATACAAATCAAAGCAACAAGGTATAACACACAACCTCGTGCCACAAAGGCTGGCACACATCACAAAGAACAAGATCAGTAAGTGCTGGTGAGGATGTGGGGAGAAAGGTACTCTCATTCACTACTGGTGGGAATGCCATCTAGTTCAACCATTATGGAAAACAATATGGATATTCCTTAAAAAACTGGAAATTGGGCTCCCATATGATCCAGTCATAACATTCCTAGGGATGTACCCTAGGAACACAAAAATACAATTCAATAATCCCTTCCTCAGACCTATATTCATTGTAGCACTATTTACAATAGCCAGACTCTGGAAACAACCAAGATACCCTTCAACAGATTGGCTAAAGAAACTGTGGTACATATACAGAACGGAATATTATGCAGCCATCAAGGAGAGATGAAGTCATGACATTTTTCTATACATGGATAGACATGGAAACTATTATGCTGAGTGAAATAAGTCAAAGGGAGAGAGAAACAATAGTGTCACTTATCTATGGGATTTAATAAAAATTAAAAAAATAAAAGAAAAATTAAAGACATTATTGTAATAATGTACAAAAACAAGGGCTGGAAGGACTGGCTCACAATATGAAACTCACCTCAAGGAGGGGTGAGTGTAGTTTGAGAAATAATATACTAACAACTACCATGACAATGTTGATGAGTTAGAATTCAATGAAAGCATAAATTAAGCTGAATATAATACAGATAGAAATCAGAAAACTCCAAAGTGAAAAAAACAGATCTGAAAAACTCAGTAGATGAAATTAAAAACTCAATGAGTGAGAGAAGTGTAATGCCTGTTTTGAATATGGGCTTTGGGGTGTGGAAGGGAGGTGATGGGGGGCATTGGTGGTGGGAATGTTGCACTGGTGAAGGGGGGTGTTCTTTTTAGTGACTGAAACCCAACTGCATTCATGTTTGTAATAACAGTGTTAAATAAATATATTATGAAAAAAAGAAATTGCAGGTATGAATAAAACTCAAAATCTACAGAAAAGGTAAGCATATAATTGATAGATTTTAATGTTTCCCCTACCAGTTGTATGCTTAGTGGCACAAACAAAAAGAATTGTAGATCATGAGTGTTGAAATAATCTAAAAGTTCCAAAGCATATGAAATTTTTCTTAGACCCAGAAATGTAGCATCCATAAGGAAAGTTAGTTGACTTTTTCACTATAAGAAAAGGCTCACCTAGTCAGTTATGATGATTCTGTACCTTTTTGTAGTGATTGGACTTTAACTAAAACAGCATTAAATAATAATGGTTTTGTTGCTAAAAGAATCTCTTCATAACTTTAATTGCTTAAAACTTAAATTATGCCATTCCCTTTTACTAAGTATAATCTCTCCTTAAATTCTTTTAGCACATAATCAAGAACAAAAATACAATCAGAAAAGAAAAACTCCCCCGCCCCCTTTGTTTCTTTTGGGAGATACTTCTCAGGAATCACTCCTTAAGGTATTCTGGGGACCACATGGGGTGTTGGCTCTCCCTTCTCTTCTGAATCAAGCCTATTTTCTAGCAAATACACACGTTTTATTCCCTCTGGTTTCTTGCCTTACAAAATGTATTGATAAGGAATATTCAAAGACTAGGTGAAGTGTGGAAAGATAGTGAGGGACAAGGATATCTTCAAGGCTGAAAGAGGCCAAATGTGTTGCATATCATTAGCCAACTTCATCTGCTACAGTGAGGCTGGTTGTGTCACCTTTTATGAGTCTGGGGTGCTTTGGGGTACTGCAGTTAGGCGAACTACTCATGGCAGCTCTACTAATCTGAACCTGTGAAGTTTTATCTCTCACAGCCATTGTGATATCCCTTGATATCGCAAGGGATATTCCTTGATGTCCCTAGGACATCATCAAAAAAACAGCCACTTCTGGTAAGGCAACTAGAGAGTCAGTTGGAATAGCTTCATTTTCCAAACATAGAAATGGAGAAGAAAGATACAGGTTGGGGCAGAGGGCTCAAAACAGGTACTCAATAAACTCTCTTGGCCAAAATGTCTGTTCTGATTCTAAAATGTGTTTTCTATTCATTGTTCTTTGCTGCCCTTCAGGAAGGCTTAGTCCTTGATAATTTTTTCATTAGTATTGGTCACATGGCTGAAAAAACTTCTGGAGAAGTTATGGTTTTAGGTTGAGTCTGGAGGTTTTTATTTCAGGCGTGCAGATCCTGGAGGAAGGCTTAAGGACCACAGTGGGGGAACCCTTTATTTGAACGAACCTAACATCAAATGTACCTCCTTAAGGTTTAATGAATAAATACTTATCCAAATTGAGAGAGAAAAAAATTGCAGAGGCAAGATGAGTGAAGACATTAACAGTTTGACTTTATTATTAACAGTTTATGCTTCAGTCTAAATGGAAACTGTAAGTGGTTCTCAACGTGGAGGAATACCCACGATACTTTCCTGAGTGAGTCAAAGTGACAAATCCTAGGTGAGCATTATATCATTGCTATGAAAACACATATCCACATGAAAATTTTGTGGAATTTTTGGGACATACATGTAGACACATTGGTAACCCATCACCTCCATCTAAAGGCAGTAGTCTTTAGAGTGGGCATTTTAGAGTGCTGGATTAGAAGATCTTTAGATTTATACAAATATTTGGGTTTTAAAAGCAGAGTTGTTTTCATAGTATGTTTTCAAATAATAGATAAATTAAAAATAATAGTTAAAAGAAAAACCTCTAAGGGGCCGGTGCAATAGTACAGTGGCTAGGACACTAACCTTGCTGAGTACTACCTAGGCAGAATCTGTGACATACCATATGATCCTATGATCCCATTAAGAATGATTTCTAAGCACATAATCAAGGGTCAACCCTTCTGGGAATGGTAGATTGATTCCCTACTTTGGTTGTTGTGATACTCCTGCAAATATTGAATTCATATTTTCATGTCCTTCAAATAAATGTTTGGGAATGTGATTTCTGGACTCCATGTTGTTTCTAGTCAGTGTTCAAAAATTTTCCTATTTCTCTGGCCTTTTCTTAAGTAAGCCTCAAGAAAAAAAGAAATTGCTTATCTCCAATACAGGCAGATGCTCTTTAGAAGGAAACTCCTCAGATCATTAGGTGAAGTATTAATCAGATATTGCTCCTCCACTTCACCTTAATCCCTGATAATCCCCAATAATCTCTGCACTAAAGTTGACATAATCCTTCACAGGGCTGACTCACATCTACAGGGCATTAGGCCATCAGTTGTTGTGGAAATACAAATGGCTTCTCTCAATGACAATGAATTTCTTAGTTGATTAGTTGGCTAGTGTCAGTAAGAACTTACTTTACTTAAAGAAAATTCACCACATAGTTGACAAATTGACCACCATACATTTGTTTCCAGACAAGTGTGAGAGAAATTATTATTTATTTATTTTTTTTGGTTTTTGGGCCACACCCAGTGACGCTCAGGGGTTACTCCTGGCTATGCGCTCAGCAGTCGCCCCTGGCCTGGGGGACCATATGGGGCACGGGGGATCGAACCGCGGTCCAAGGCTAGCGAGTTAAGGCAGGCACCTTACCTTCAGCGCCACCGCCTGGCCCCGAGAGAAATTATTTTAAAAATATAAAAAATATGGGGTTGGAGTGGTGGCACAAGTGG
Organism: Crocidura indochinensis; assembly: GCA_004027635.1. Lineage (NCBI taxonomy): Eukaryota > Metazoa > Chordata > Mammalia > Eulipotyphla > Soricidae > Crocidura > Crocidura indochinensis. The sequence goes on along the minus strand of PVKC010033923.1, from coordinate 8,979 downwards.
TAGGGCATTTGCTTTGCATGTGGCTAACCCAGGGCAGACCACAGTTCTATCGATCCCCTGGCATCCCATATGCTCCCCCAAGCCAGGAGCAATTTTTGAGTGCACAGCCAGGAGTAACCCCTGAGCGTCACTAGATGTGGCCCAAAAGAGCAATAAATAAATAAAAATAAAAAGGAAGAGAATAAATAATTTTTTACATTTTTACATTTTATTTTAGTTTTTTATTGTTAAAATATCTTTATTTAAACACCATGGTTACAAATATGATTGTAGTGGTATGATTACAGTCATGTAAAGAACACCCCCCTTCACCAGTGCAAGATTCCCACCACAAATTTTCCAGATCTCCCTCCTCCCCACCCCACCCACACCTTACTTGAGATAAACTTTCTATTTCCCTTATTCATTCATATTGTTAGGATAGTTCACAGTGTAGTTATTTCTCTAACTGCACTCATCACTCAGGGGCCACTCCTGGCTATGCACTCAGAAATCGCTCCTAAGCCAGGTAGCTTTTTAAAAATAAACAGAATTGGCAAACTTTTAGCTAGTCTCATGAGGCAAAAGAGAGAAAGCCAAAATAAATTGGATCATAAATGAATGGAGAGACATTACAACAGACACTTTAGAAACAAACAAGATTGTAGAGATTTATGTAAATAGCTCTATACTAGTAGGCTGGAGAATCTAGAAGAAACAGATGAATTCTTAAAATGAAGCAACCTTCCAAGACTGAATCAGAAAATATAGAAAATCTGAACTAACTATTCATAAAAAGTAAGTTAAACTAGTTTAAAAAAATCTCTGGCCGGAGAGATAGCATAGAGGTAGGGTGTTTGCTTTGCATGCAGAAGGATGGTGGTTTGAATCCAGGCATCTCATATGGTCCCCCGAGCCTTCAAGGAACGATTTCTGAGAGTAGAGCCAGGAGTATCCCCTAAGCGCTGTCAGGTGTGACCCAAAAACAAAACAAACTAACAAACAAAAAATAAAAATAAAATCTCCTCAAGAAAAAAAAAACAATATTCATATGGGTTTTGTAGTGAGTTCTCCCAAATCTTCAAAGCAGACTTACTATTTACACTATCAAGCATTCCCAAACGATCAAAGAAACAAAAATCCTTTAAAAGCTTTGCTGAAGCTAACATTACCCTTATAACAGAAACTGATAAATATATTTCTGAAAAAGAAATTAAAGACCAATATCCTGATGAACATTTTCAAAGATGCTCAGGAAAAGCATATACCAAAAGAATCCTACACTATGTTCAAATGTGATTTATCTCAGAGATGCAAATATGGGTCAGTATATGCAAATATAAATTAATAAATACATCATATCAAGAAATAAAGATAAGAACTAAGTGATCTTATCACCTGATACTGAGAAAGCTTCTGATATATTCTTAATTTATTCATGATAAAGGTCCTCAATAGAAAAAGAAAGATATGTACCTCAGGTTAGACATGGTCATTTACAACAAACCTATAACCAACATTATGAACCATGATGAAAAACTGAAAACCTTTTTGTATGATAAGGATAAGGAAAGAATGTCCACTTTTCTACTTTTAGTGTGTGTGGGGGGTATGGGCCATATTTGGTAGTTCTTACGAGTGACTTGTGGTACTCATGGGACAATATATGGTATTGGGGATTCCAACTTAAGTCATTGTTGGCACAGTCATGTCAAGACAAGTTACTTACCTCTTATACTATTTCTCTAGTTCTGATTTCTCAGTAGTTATTTAATATAGCTTTGTAAATTTTCTCTACAGCTACCAAACAAAAATGAAATCAAAGGCTTACAAATTGGGAGAAAAACTAAAGTGAAATTATCACTATGCCAAATAATAAATGATAAGGCATGTTTCTTGATGGGAGAAGATACTTATGTATCATACATTAGATAAAGTTATATTAATAAAATTAATATTATATTGATAAAAAGCTATATTAATCCCTCACAATGATAAACAATAAAAATACTAAATCATTAAATGTGGGAATAGTTGATGAACAGATACTACATTTTATGTGTATGTGGATATATATTTACATATGGCAAATAGGCAAATGTAAAGGTGTTTATTATCACTTATTTGTAAGGAAATGTAAATAAAAAATCAGTGAGATACCATTCCACATAATGAGAATGGCATGTAACAGAAAGACTAGAAGGAAACAGTTTTGGAGGGGATTTGATAAGGCAGGAAACCTCAGCTGTCTTGTTCAGTCTTGATGGAAAAATAGTCTGGAGATTTTCCATAAAAGTAAAATATAATTTGGGGCCAAAGTGGTGGTGCAAGCGGTAGCCATTTGCCTTGCACGCTCTAACCTAGGACAGCTTGTGGTTTGATTCCTCAGCATCCCATATGGTCCCCCAAGCCAGGAGCAATTTATGAGAACATAGCCAGAACCCCTGAGCATCACCAGGTGTGGCCCAAAAACCAAAAAAAAAAAAAAAAGTAAAATATGATTTCATCTGGTACTGTGATTCCATTTCTTAACATCTACCCCCAACAGTGGAAACATTAATCCAAAAATGTATGTAAAAACCTATGTTAATTGCAGTACTTACTAAAATAGTTGCTATATATATTTGAGGTTGCAATAACAACCCCAAATTTCCAATGGCAGCTCAATGGCTAAATAAGTTGTAGCACATATACGCAACAAATGCCATATGTAACCATATGTACATACCATATGTATGTAAATACCATACAGCTATAAAAAAGAGAAAATCTTGTAGTTTGCTGCAATATGAATAGAACTGGAGGGTATCATGTTATTTAAATAAGTTAGAGAGATATTACAAATGTCCAATTATTTAACTATCCATGACATCTATAGAAACCAAGGAAAGGAATAATATCAAACAGTGAAATACCCTTGTTCTTGGATTACAAATCTGAGATTAGCAAGTGTGAAGGAGAAAATAGAAGAAATAATTAGATGGGGGCCCGGGAGATAGCATGGAGGTAAGGCGTTTGCCTTTCATGCAAAAGGTCATCGGTTCGAATCCTGGTGCCCCACATGGTCCCCCGTGCTTGCCAAGAGCAATTTCTGAGCATGGAGTCAGGAGTAACCCCTGAGCACTGCCGGGTGTGACCCCCCCCCAAAAAAAAAAGAAATAATTAGATGAACTAGAAGTAAACGAAAGTATTGAGCACTTTGGGGAAGGTGAGGTATGGTAACTATACATCAAAACCACAAATGTTAGCACTGTTGCAAACTACCTACTTATAAACAGTATAAATAAATAGATAAATGGATAAATAAAACTTCAAGAGCACATAAAATAGGAATCAAACTGATTCTAGTTTATGTTATAAAAATACAGCTGAAAGAGCATTTGTCTGCATTCAGCTGATCTGGTCCAATCCCCCAAAACACATACAGTCTCCTAATTAGGAATACCTGAACACAGAGCCAAGAGTAAAAACACTGAGTACATCTGGATGTAGCCCACAAATAAAAAAAAAAGCAATTATATTCTAGAATAGCAATAATTTCCATTTATGAACGTCAGTTAGTTGAAAATAATGTGTATTTTTATAGAAGGTAAAATTTTTGTAATTTGCTAATTTAATGACATTTTCTATTTAATGAAAACATTACCCTAATTACTATATTATAATTGCTTTATATTGTTTAGATCAAGTTTATTCCATTGGTAGTGAAATTATTACTTCGTCTAGAAAATAATTGCTTAAAAATCTAAAGATTTACAATTACCACAAAATTAAAATGTCAATTTATTTATATTCACACTTTTGTTGAACAAAAGAATGAACATTTAGGGAAAAACATAAGGAGTTCTTAGAGAAAATGGGGCAATAATCTAATAAAGATTTCATATATATATATATTTTTTTTTTTTTGTGTGTGTGTATCTTGGGTTACAATAGGCAGTATTTTGGGGCAACATCCAGCACATTCCTTGCTTTTGACAGTGCCCAGAATGGAATTTGTGGTTCCTGCATGTGGTTCAGTTGTCTCTCAAGACTTTTAATGTATTTCATTTATTTATTTGTTTGTTTATTTGTTTTGGAGCAACAACCAGTGGTGCTCAGAATTTTCTCCTAGCTCTATGTTAAAAGATTACTTCTGTTGGAGCTCAGGGGCCACATGAGATGCCAGGGCTTGAATCTAGGCTGGCTGTATGCAAGGCAATCACCTTACACTCTACTATTTTTCTCTTTTAGATAGGTATATCTACCTAACTTTTAGATATATTTTAAAATTTTATATTGGTGAGTCTAGAAGTACTCTGTAATTAGTTTTCATTGGCATTTTTTATTTTATTTTAATCTGTGGTTTTGCTTGCTTTGTTTCAGTTGCCAGTGATTGTACATGCAAGTCAAGTGCTCCACCATTGAATATATCCTTGGCCCTTATTATCAACATTTCAATGAGTGATGGAATCATTTTATTTTTAAAAGCCAGTATTTTATCATACAAAGGAAGTGATATCTGCAACTGTTTAAGATTATAATAAGGTTTTTCATAGATATATGTATGTGAAGTCAAATTTTAGTTGAAACATTTATGTAGAGAAATATGAGGGGAAAGAAAAGGAGAGAGGTAGTTAGGTAAGACAGTTCAATTTAGACAAGAAGTACCACCCTTCCAAAGTCAGGCTGACATTTTCCATTCTTGCAATACTCAGGGCAATATAATGGGACTGAGCTTGGAAAATGAGCAAGAATCAGATCATGAGGAGCAGAAACAGTCTGTGGCTTTTGCTGTCTTGGTGGGAAAGAAATCTTTGGTATAGATAGGGTGGGAGGTGGTAGAGAGGGATCTTGGATTGAAGAGCTTCCAATTAACTTGAAAAGAAACTCTGAGGCTTTTTATTCTTCTGAACTGAGTTCAGACGCTGGTAGACATCTTTGGGGATAGAAATTTTGCACGCAGACCTCAAAATTGTGTTTGTATTGAATAGGGAGCCAGAAAGCAGGTATGATAGACAGAGTCCTAGTGCTTTCTAAAACATGCTACAGTTAAAGTCTGTCTTGGGCATGAGAAGGTGAGAGTAACTTTGGGGGCTGGGTCCCCCTCATAGAACCTCATAGCTTGGAGCTCCTTCCTCCATTCAGCCCTCAAGTTGGATGCTACTTTTATGCATATTTATTTAAAAGTGTATATACAGATGTGTGGGTTTTGCTGGAAGGAGCCCGGAGGAGGGAATCAAATGTGGCTGTGCAGAATGTTTTGAGCCACAGCCATCAAGAGTCAGAAGAAACTAGTTTTCTTTTCAAGCTAGCCCAGATGGGCCTTGCGTGTGGGTTGTTAGCTCTGGCACCAGCTGCAGGGCTCTGTAAACACTGTGCTGGCCTCTCCCGGAGGAGGTGTGTTGACTGTCATGCTTTACTGCCTAATTAGCTCTCACAGAGGAGCTATAGGCTGCTGCTTTCTGGGTTTTGTTGTTCCAGAGGGAAGCCTTTGGGACTGGGGTGGGTGTCAAGTAATTCAGTTCTGTCCCATAATGTCCATTTGTTTATTTTCCAGGGGACCCAGCTGACCAGAATTTTCCTTCTGTATTGAAGACCTTTATAGCATCCTTCAGAAAGGGTATGTTTAATTAACTGCTTGCAGGTAGATTTCAGAGAGGGTTTCCTCTTGCTCCAGTCATCACTTCCTCTCCCCATAACGACAATTAGTGATTGTTGCATATGTAAACATTTCTAATCTTATCATGATTTGGAATTTTTATGTATAAACATTTTTGGACCTACCCTGATCCTACCCTGATCAGTGATTGGACCCTACTCTAGGGTGTGACCTGGCATTCTGCCCCTACCCTAGGGTGGTACCTGATTCTAGTGTATAAAACAGAAGTCTGTGGAAGGCTTCGGGGCTTTTTGTTGGAACTGATGCTGAGACATCGGACCTCAGTTCATTCCACCGAATAAAGCTGATATTTCCACAAGTCTAACTCTCCGTGAGCTGTTTATCCGCCGATTCACCTCAGAACCACTGGTTACTGGGTGGTAGACGCGTTCTCCGAGCTGGAGGGGAGAGACCTCGTCCTCCCTACCTCCGTTAGCGAACCTCTCCTGGGGACGGATTTCTTCAGTGATCATTTCTGGAGTCCATTCTTATCTTCCAACTGGATGAGTGCCTTTTATTTCTGCTCTTTCCAAGTGCCCAGATAACCTCTCTTTGTGGGCTTGATGCATGTACATACTGAGCTAGGTCAGCATGGATCACTGCCAGGTGCCAGGCTCTACAACTAACAAAGCACATCCTCTTTAGAGCCTTGTTGCAGCACTTGTAAGATGTGTTTCTATAAATTGTGCCATGACAAGTTGCCTGGAAACTTCTTTTCATTGCTGGCAGCTCCACACCCATAAATTTCCACCTTCATAAGAAAATATCCAATCCTTCCTGTCTCAAAGATAGGTCAGTAAAATCAAAACCTACTGCATGCAGATACTGTATTTTCAGAAAGAGACTTGATAGTTGTTCATGATGGGTTCACTTTCTTTATTCTACTTCCTTCTCATTCCTCAAATCTCACCCAGAAAGTCTGTCCTCAAGTTCCAAACCCTACCTCCAGGAAGCTGAATCATTTGAGAAGTTTTTCCAGTGGTAGTAAGGGGTTTCCCAGAGGCACTTCTAAGTTCTCCTTTTGCCATTTAGAAATGGTTGGGGTTAGGAAATAGAACCTAGAAATAAAGTTCTTTGGTTCATGACAGACTTTCTGCTTAGTACATTTCTACCTTCCCTGCATGCCCTCATTTGAAAAATGGAAAGGCAATAATTTCTCAGGAGGCAGTATACATAGGAGCACTTTGTATGTTTCCAATGTCAGTATGCTGTATGGAATCAAACTCTTTCCTTCAATTAAACCAACAAATCCTTTTTTGTACTCTCAGTCTCTGGATTAAGCCATATCTCTAGCCTCTCTTTAGGTTAAAACCATATATAGTAATTTAGGGTGAAGGAGGAATGGACATTTGCTTTTGCTGCTCCCATTCATGCTAATAGCACCACACTTCCTTTCCAAAAATGACCTCAACCCCATTCTGCACATTCCAGGGAATTAGTTCAGTTGAGTTGGTAGACTGTCAATCAAGGCATCCAGTTTTCCATAGCCAGATGGTTGGCATGCCACTCAAATTTTAAATACTGTAAAGGTGTGGTACAACCAAAAAGTCCAGGAGCTGACATGTCATCCTGAACCCTAAAACAAGGAAGACATACTGGCTTGAAGTCTACCAGGGAGATACTGATTCCTGATCCTTCTGATCTGGGAATATTGTGGGCCAATCAAGACTGAAGTTCATTTTTTTATACAAACCTGATGCTAATTAGCAGATAAAGATTTTTTTTTTCCACACAGTGATCAGATGTTACTCCTGAATTTGTGCTCAGGGATCACTCCTGCAATGCTTGGAATTCCTGGGATTAAACTTGGGTTGACCAAGTGCAAGGAATGTGCCATGTCTGCTGTACTCCAGATGCCTGGATTTCTTTTTCTTAACAACCTGAATTGTTGAACCAAGGTGTTAAGCCACAGGGTTTTCATTTTATATTAAGGATAAAAAGTTAATCTGCAAATACTGACAGATTTAAAGGGAGGGATTTAGAGAGGGAGAGGCCCCAGAAGTCTCTTGCCAAATTACGGAATTCTGAAGTTTAGTACAGTCAAACACACACATGTATTACCCTGATTACAGGTCAGACAGTAAAAACACAGACCTCAACTATTTGGTCTTTGTACTTTTTCTCTTTTCTCATTTGCTTCTTTCTTGTACTTTGTATTAAAATGCCCCCTTTCTTAGTTTTATTTATTTTTTTTATTTAAACACCAATGTTACAAGGTTGTTCATACTGCAGGTTTCTTTTTAACCACAGATAAAATTGTTCATGATTGATTACAGTTAAATAATGTATAATAGCATTCATCAGGTGTATTTCCTGCCACCAATATCAACAGTTTCTCTCTCACCCCTCTGATGCCCTCTTTCTTCCCACTCACTCTCATTCCTGCCTCTAGGGCAGGCATTTTACTTCATCTCTCTCTCTCACTCCCTCCTTCCCTCCCCCCCTCTCTCTCCTCTTTTTATTTATTTTTTATTTATTTTGGGGAGGTTTGGGTCACACCCAACAGCACTCAGGGGTTACTCCTGGCTCTATGCTCAGAAATTGCTCCTGGCAGGCTTGGGGGACCATATGGGATGCCAGGATTTGAACCACCATCCTTCTGCATCTAAGGCAAATGCCTTATCACTGTGCTATCTCTCTGTCCCCTCTCTCCTCTTTTTAGAATTGTGGTTTGCACTACTGTAAATGAAAGGGTGCCATGTATGTACCTTTCATAGTAGACTCTTCTCTACTCTAACTATACTCTCTACTCTTTGTGGCAAGCTGATATACTCTATATCATCTCCACACTCTTTTATTTTTTATATCCTACAGATAAATGAGATTATTTTGTCCCTTGTTTGTCCTATGTTATGTTTATCCTATGTTTATCCCTTGTTACCTGACTCATTTCACTCAGCATAATTATCTCCATGTCAATCCATGCATAAGCAAATTTCATGACTTTATTTTCCTTAACAACTGCATAGTATTCCATTGTGTAGATATACTACAGTTAACACTCATCTGTTGTCAGACACCTGGATTGCTTCCAGATTCTGGCTATTGTAAATAGTGCTCTGATGAACATAGGAGTGCAGAGGTAATGTTTGTATTATGCCTTCATGTTCTTAGGGTGTATACCTAGGAGTGGTATTGACTGAATCATAAAGAAGCTCAATTTCCAGTTTTTGAGGAATAGCCATATTCCTCATATAAAGACTGTACTAGATGGCATTCCCACCAGCAGTGAATGAAAGTTTCATTCTTTGCACATCCATGCTAGCACTGGTTGTTGTTCTTTGTGATAAGTGCCATTTTCTGTGGTGCTAATGATATCTTGTTATTTTGATTTGCATCTCTCTGATATTTAATGATGT
>PVKC010033922.1:0-13833 GCA_004027635.1 Crocidura indochinensis | reverse complement strand
TTGATTTCAACTACGGTGTGTGTGTCCTGAGGATGCGGGAAGGACTCAACATCTCTGAGGTGATGCAGGCACACAGTGAGTACCCATCTCCTCTACACCCCAACGAGGGAACCAAGTGAACCAGGGCTCTCCTAGAAGGTTCTAAAACCCCTTTGTTTTTTTTTTGAAGTGATGGAGGGAAGAGAGGAAAAAATTAGTAGAGATGTTCCCAGGCACTGCATGATCCCCTAGAACCCCATACCTAGAAAATTAGCTATTGATGATCTCTGTCATCAGTGTTTGGGTCCTGTTCCTCCTAACAGTGCTCAAGGAACAAAACAGGGGACAAGAAATTGTACCATTGGGAAGCAGGAGGTGGGACATGCTGGTGCTCATTGAGTGGCCCCAGATATCTGGGTGTGCAATGAGAAGGGCATCTCTGGAAGCCTGAGGATGGGGCAGGAGGGACAGTGCCCTGACTTGGGGACCCCTCCCTCCTGGCCTGAGTTGGGGGGGTGTTGTCCTGGAAAGAACTTGAGGGAGCATGTCAGAGGGTAAGGGGATGGTGCCAGTCTACCTCTCTCTTGCAGTCAACCCCATGTTTGACCCAGCGGAGGAGCGGAAGGATGCCAGTGCCAGCAGGGCCAGACACTCGATCTCCGGCACACGTCAGTTACTGCCCAGTCCAGGGCATACTCGCCTTTTGGAGTGCTAGTGCTAATCCCTATAAGAAAGTTCTTCTGACAAGAGTGGGGGTGCTGGCTACACCCAGTTGATGGGGTTTGTGAGAGAACCTCAACAGCAAGAAAGTTGTCAATATGCCCATAGATGGGAACCCCATAGTGTGCTCGAAGCAGACCCTGCCCACCCCCTTTGAGGTACCCCAAGTGTCAGCAGCAGAGTGGCACAGCACAGGGATCTTCTTCAGTTTGGGGAGGTAAGGGCACCCCAGGGCAGAAAGCGGAACAGCTCGTGGACATGTGCAAAGTCCCCATTGCTCCCAGTACCCCTAAGCCATGTTGGGGTCATCTGACACTGCATGTGCTGGGGCCCCATTTTGCTCACCCTGCCAGTCTCCCCAGAATGCTTTCAGAAGAGAGGATGGGTGGCTTCTGCTACTGTGTGTCAGCCTGGCCTGAGGCAGACCAGAGTGCTGTGTGGGCACTGCTCTGAGGTTTTCTCCTGCCCCACAGTGGACCCTGAGGCCCTGGTACGGGAAGAGCAGGCCAGTACCATCTTTCAGGCCGAGCAGGGCAAGAAGACCATCGACGTCTACTGGCTGTTTGATGATGGAGGTCAGTGCCACTCAAGTGCATCCCTTGTGTCCCTGCGTCTTGTGTCCATCCATGCTGTTCCCAAAGCCCATCCAAGGGCTCCATGCCCTGGCCTACAATAAAACCTTTCTCTGGTCTTTCAGCTGTTAAGTGGGGGAGCCTTCTAGGGGTGAAGAGAGCTAAGGGTAAGATGAGATGGAAACTGTGTGGGCCCCAGGCCCTGAACTTAATCTCCTTTGCTTTCGTTTTGTGGTGCTAGGGATCCAACCCAGGACCTCCCACATGGCAGGCAAATGCTCTCTACTCAGGAGCTCCATGTCCAGCCCAGAACCATCTTTGTTTCCCAGAGAAATACATTCTTTTCTGTGCATCTTAGGTACTATGACAGCTTTGTTGTCTGACCCGGGTCAAAGATCAGAATCAGGACCCCACATGTTATCTTTTGACCTTTGATTGAGACGAGGGAATATGTGTGCTCCTGTGGGGTCTTCTAGGAGTGGTCCTCATGTAGTCTGTGTGCTGACACTACCGCTTCACAAGCTTCCCTAGCCTTACGCACACCCAGGAACTGATTTTACCTTCCTCTATCAATCATGAAATTGAGGCACAGAGCAGCAAAGTCATATGCTCAGGGTTATCCAGTAATAAGTGACCACTGGTTCCTCAGTCTTGGTGGAGAGATAACAGCCATCCACTGCTTGATTTTTCATTCTTAAAGCTAAAGCAGTCATTTAGATAATGACTTAAAACTTTCAATGAGGGGCCCGGGAGATAGCATGGAGGTAAGGCATTTGCCTTTCATGCAAAAGGTCATCGGTTCTAATCTCGGTGCCCCATATGGTCCCCCGTGCCTGCCAGGAGCAATTTCTGAGCATGGAGCCAGGAGTAAACCCTGAGCACTGCCGGGTGTGACCCAAAAACAAAACAAAACAAAAAAAAAAAACTTTCAATGAGGGACCAGAAAGATAGATAACACAGTAGGTAGGGTGTTTGCCAGTCCAGGTTAGATCCCTGCATTCCATATGGTCCCCTGAGTGTGCTAGGAGTGATTTCTGAGTACATAGCCAAGAGTAACCCAGGACTGTCACTTGGTATGGCCCAAAAAAGTTAAAAAAAAAATAAACTCAATGATGAATTCAGTGCCAGCTCATTGGCTGTAAGACCTGGCGCTGAGCCTTGCCCACCTGATTGAGTCTATCCTGCCCATTGTGCAGACTGAGATGGGGAGGGAGGAACTGAGCACTCTCCTCATGACTCAATTGAACCTCTTTGCCAGGCCTCACCCTCCTCATCCCCTACCTCCTCCGCCGCAAGAAGAGATGGAGCAAATGCAAGATCCGTGTATTTGTGGGGGGCCAGATCAACAGGATGGATCAGGAGAGAAAGGCGTAAGTGGGGACCTTGTCCCAGCTCCATCAGAATGCACTCCTTCTGCTCCCTCCTCTGGGTTTCCACAGAGAATGCTAGAACTCTGGGTAGGAGCATGTTTAGGGATTCTAGCCCCTTTTTTGGGGGGTGGGCCACACCCGGTGATGCTCAGGGGTTACTCCTGGCTCTGAGCTCAGAAATCTCTCCTGGCTTTGGGGGCTATATGGGATGCCAGGGGCTCAAACTGTGGTCCATTCTGGGTCAGCTGCATGCAAAGCAAATACCCTACTGCTGTGCCACCACTTCAACCCCAATCCTAGACCTCTTTATAGGAGGCACATACTTCATTCTCCTCATTCTGGGGTGGACATTGTGTTTTATTTTGGGGGGCCACACCTGCCAATGCTTAGGGTTCATTCCTGGCAAGGCGTGTGGAACCACTGGAATGCCAGGGATCGAAACGACATGCAAGAAAGTGTTTTACCCATTGTATCCTCCTTATGGCCCCAGGATATTTCATTTGAGAACCATAGATCTGTTCCCAAGACATGGGTGTTAACTGAAGCTTCCTCCTCTGAGAAATGAGGGGTCACTTAGACTCCTGCCAGGCAAGGACTCCCCTTCCTGTTTGGTTGCCAACCCTGGTGAGAGGGTATAGAAGTGGCCAGGAGATCCCTACATCTTGGGGGAGAAGATACCTTAATCTTGCTGCAATGTTGTGGGCAGTTCTACAGGGTGAGGGACCGACCCCATGCTAACTTACCTCCCCTAAGTAGGGGGTGAGGCTAGTATCACTTACCTGGCTTTCATGGTCACCTCTTTTGCAAGAGATGGTGGGTTCCTGCTTAAAGTACAAATATTAAATTTCCTTTTAAGGGGGCCCAGGAGATAGCATGCAGAAGGTCATCGGTTCGAGTCCCGGTACCCCATATGGTCCCCCGTGCCTGCCAGGAGCAATTTCTGAGCGTGGAGCCAGGAGTAACCCCTGAGCGCTGCCGGGTGTGACCCAAAAACCAAAAAAAAAAAAAATCTAAAAAAAAAAATTTCCTTTTAAGGGTCTGGAGAGATAATACTTGCCGTGCATGTGCCCGAACCAGGTTTGATTTCTGGTATCCCGTAGAGTCCCCCAAATACCAAGAGGTGATTCCTGAGTAGAGTCAGGAATAACTAACCCCTGAGCATCACAGGTTGTTAGCCCCCCCAAAAATTAAGAAAAATGTTCCTTTCATGATGCCTCTGAGAATGAGATTTCCATAAAAGAGGAAGGAAAGAACAGGGCTAGGGTGGGGGCGGGTCAGTGTCACAGATGTGTAGGACATTTGGCAGCTGCTTACTGGAATGGTCAGGTAAGCTGAAAGTTGAAGGTCAGGGACAGAGAATGGCAGAGTGTGGGTGGACTTGACCTAAGTCAGTCTCTGAATCAGCCAGAGAGAGGCCTGAGTAACCTCTATTATTCTGGGCAGAAAGGGCCTTGCCATCTCTGCCAAGGCCAGAACCACCATCCCTGACTTGGATTAAGGGTGACAACAGCAGCCTCCACTCCTCGTCCTCAGCCTGGCTGGGAGTCTCTGCTAGAAGGCTGTTCTGCAATGCTGGGAAAGCAGCTCCTGGATGTGAAAACATCTCAGGGCTCCAGAATATAAATACACTGAAGGTGGATCTGCCAGCTCAGCTTCCTGTCCAGCTCCAGCTGCAGCTGAGCTCAGGCTAAACCAGCTGGAGCCTGACAGCTGGACCCAGCCTGGCCCTTTGGGTTCATCTCCTGCTTCTTCCCTACCACAGAATCCCCTTCTTGCTCCAGCCCCAGCTCTCCTATGCCCTGGCTCCTTTAGACTCTCCTCCTGGGGCACTATACCCCAGTCCTGGGTTTTGTGTGGCAGATAGACTGAGGCCAGGTGCATGATCTGATTCATAAGACAGTATATTTTCTTGAAAATACATGTTGACCTGAATGATATGGAATATTTACTGTAAACCAAGCAAAGTGAGTTTAAAGTAAAATGGTGGGGGCAGAATAATAGTACATGTCCTTCCCTAGGGTTCTGCAGTGGCAAGTAGGCTGGAGACAGGGCAGCCATGTCAGGGTAATGCCTGTGTGGGCACCCCACATCCTACCCTTTTGCCCATCATGCACTGTCCAGCCAGCTTTCCAAGACCTCTATGAAGCCTTCCTAGCTGTCAAAATCCATAGTGGGGTGCAAATTGGCACCAGCTGGCTTTCTACTCCAATGCTCTGTACTTTGGTTTATCCATCTCTCCAGTAATTCTGAACTTCACCTTTCTGTCCCTTAGTCAAGGCTTCCAGACTTATCTGGCACCCCTTTCCAGAAAACAAAACCCCAAACCACTCCAAGTTCTACTCCCTTTGATAGGAAGTAGGAAATACCTTCCAGTGGAACTGAGGATCCTCTGGATGGCCCATATTCCAGGGACCCCACTGGGGAAACTGCTTTTTTTTCTCATATGTGCTCTATGGATCCAGAACCATCTGGGAGGTACTGAGGACTCCTTGAAATATAGCTACCTCAGACTCTGAGCCAGAATCTACCTATGAGCAGATTCTACAGGAAACCCTTCTCTGGGTCTCTGTCACCCCAGAGTGACTTTATCAGTGTCCCATCAGGGTGTCAGCATGAGGATTTGCTGTCCTTGTGCCCAAGTCCACCACAGGTCTTTGATCAACATTCCCTACGAAAGAAGCTCAATGTCTCAAAATCTCCATCTTTTCCAGCCTCATTTCTCTCCTGAGCAAGTTCCGACTGGGGTTCCATGAAGTTCACGTCCTTCCTGACATCAACCAAAAGCCCCGGGCAGAGCAGTGAGTTTTCTGAGTTAACTGAAGTGTGTATATGTGTGTTTTGGGGTGTCCTATGCACCTACCCTTCTGCTTATCACCTCTTTCTGCTAGGCCTGAGGCACAGAAAGACAGGGTCATGGGATGAGGGGATCATGAGAAGATGGGAAGAAGGAGAGATGGTTGGTGCAAATCCATACCAGAACTTTGCCGCCCACCTTGGCTAGAGGGAGAGGGATCACATGGCTCTTACTGGCTATGTCCCAGTAGAGCCTAATGTATGTCCTTCAGCCCCCACCCCAGGCTCACTTCACAAGTTTAGACTGATGTTAATCTCCAAGGGGGAAGTTTTCTAAGTGGTCCCGCACCCCTCCCCTCTACCCCTGGTCTCCTCAAGCACTGGTTCCTCTAGGGCACTCAGGATGGCCCCATACTTAGTCAGGAAGGTGGGCCAGGGTCCTGGATTATGTGTTTTGAGAGGCCTGAGGGCCAATCCAGGGTTCACTACTGGCTCTGCACTCAGGAACTAGTCCTGACACTTACTGAGAGCAATGTGAGATGATGGGGGGCGACCCTGGGCCTGCCAAGGCACCCAAAGCAGTGCCTTGTCCACTGTACTCTAACTCCAGCACCAGGAATCTCCATTTCTGGCCATGATCTCAAGGCCAATGTCAGTTTCACTCAGCCCCTCCAGGATCCATGCTCTGCTCTCCTTTCTCCTCTATCCTCCCAGGCTGACCCACTGTACTGCCTACCCCTTGGCCTTCCACAAGGATCTTGTCCCAGTGCCTAGAGCGAGTGCCTGTGCCATGCCCAGCTGGTTCTGTCCCACCTGCATATGCCCAAGAGACTGCAGGCAGATCCTTGTTACTGCTAGGCCAGTTATCTGTGGCCAGGGTGGAAGTCAGATGCCTGCTAAACAAATGGGGGGGGGGGCAGCCTCCACCCTCGAATTAACAGTCAAACCCTGCCACCTGCTTCCCAGGGTGCAGGGAAGACCTCTGTACCTCACTGAGGGCCCAGTATAAAGTTGGTTCACCTGCTGCCCTTGAGTTCCCACAGACCTTGGTCCCCACCCTCCCCCTAACTAGCCTCATCACTCTCTGCCCCAGCACCAAGAAGTTTGAGGACATGATCGCGCCTTTCCGCCTGAATGACGGCTTCAAGGATGAGGCCACGGTGGCTGAGCTGCGGCGCGACTGTCCCTGGAAGATCTCAGATGAGGAGATCAATAAGAACCGTGTAAAGGTGTGGCACAAGATATCACGAGATGGACATAGCTGAGTCAGGGCCCCAGGGACACTGTCCTGAGCCTCCTGAACCACAAAAGCTGGGGCAGAAAGTCCAAGGGTTTCCTCCTGGTCACCTGACCATGACCATAGAGACCCAGGGTGCTCCTTCCCTCTCCCCGTTTCCCCCAAGCCCACTGGACCTGACTCGAGTTCAAGGTAGAATTTGCCTTGTGTGTTCCGAACTGGTTCCCCTTCTATAGACCTGTGAACTCTGCCCCACTTATAGCCAAAAGCCTGAACCTAACTTCTCAGATACTCTGTGGGGCTATGGGAGTCGGTTGGCTGCTGGGTCACTTTAAGATGGACAAGGACAGTTCCCCTGACCCCCACAGAGTAATGTACCTTGGGGGTCATTAATTGCCTCAGGAAACACTTAAGCCATCACACCTGAATTCCCAGGTAGCATCATCACTAATGAGCAGAGCTAGGTACTGCTGACACCTCATAACCCTCCTGCCATGAAGCATCTTCCTCCCCAGTACTACTGTTCTTGTGTTGGGGCCACCTCCTTCCCCCATAGTCCACATACTGCCAGTCCTAGTGTCAACCACCAGGGAACAATGTGTCCAGAGAGATAGTGCTGGAAATAAGTGCCTTGAATTCAAACAACACAGATTTGACCCCTGGCACCACTAAGGTCCTCTGAATCCTGCCAGGAGTGTTCCCTAAACACAGAGCCTGGAATGAACCCTGAGCACTGCCAGGTGTAGCTCCCCCAAAACAAACAAACAAAAACAACAAAAAATGTGAGTGTCAGGGCTTCCTCTTACCTAACCTCACACAGAACTGTCAGTTCCCTGACACGTCTGCCCAGTGACCCCATGCCAGAGGACTCCCATGCTTGCAGCCCCTTGGAAACTGTGGTGGAGCCCAGTAACACTGAGAATGACACAAAAAATGTGGGGACTCTGTTCTGTGCTTTGCCCAATCCCTGATAAGGGTCCCTCAAACATTTTCACAACCTGAGGAGAGGCTCAGGTTCTCTCTGCTGGGTTTCTCAGTGCTGAACTTTCATTTTTATTTATTCCTTTTGTTTTGGGGGCCACACCTGACAGTGCTGAGGGGGCTATCCCTGGTAGTGCTCAGGGAACCATGTAGTTCTGGTGGTGGCACCATGGCCTCCTACAGCCAAACCTGCCATCTGAACCCAGGAAGACCCCCTCCCCTCCCTCTCTAGCTGGGCAAGGATATCCCAAGAGGGGACTGGACACTCAGTGGCAGTACCAGGTGTTCCCAGAATCTGTGAGGGGCCCTAATGCAGGCATTTAGTGATGAGGACCCGGGCTGTCTTGGGAACCCCGGACTGGCAGGGGGTCACTCAGGAGGGTAACCAGATGGCTTGTCCTTGCACAGTCCCTGCGGCAGGTGAGGCTGAATGAGATTCTGCTGGATTACTCACAAGACGCTGCCCTCGTTGTCATGTAAGTAGCTTCTGACTAAGGAGAAGTGGTGAAGGATAGGGATCCCAGGGTGTCAGCTTCAGATGGGGTCAAAGTTGTGTGCAACTGAGATCCCAAAGTGCCCATGTGTGTGGCCTGTGTCTACCTGTGACCATCCTGAGTGCCAGTTGGTTGGGGTGGAGGATCTGTCTCATAACTGCCAGGCCTCATCACTGTTTGTCTCTTATGGGTCACATTTTCCTGCCAAAGTAGACCTTGGATGAAGGGACTCAGCTCTTGGCAGACAGACACCAAATCGATTCTTGGTTGTTTAGGAAATCACTCTTTGGCCATGGGCCAGCCCTGAAATGATAATTGTACCAGGTCTGGGCAGCAAAAGCAGGGCCTGCCCCACTGTCCTATGCTGGAGCCTACTAGACCTGCCTTCCTGGCCTGCCACCATGTCCGGCTCTGGACTGAGGCCGAGTAGATGAAAGCGGGTGAGGAGACCACAACTGTGATGTCAGGTGGGGATGTCCAGCTAGAGTTTGGTATGTTGGAGGCCAGAAAGAAGACTATGTTCAGCCATGCCTGGCTAGGCCCTGAGAGAGAGAGAGAGAGAGAGAGAGAGAGAGAGAGAGAGAGAGAGAGAGAGAGAGAGAGAGAGAGAATGAGATGTCATCCAAGACAGGGAACTGGCTTTTCCTGTACCTCCTGGGGCAAGAAGGACACCCACAGAACCTGTATTTTCATGCCACAGAACCAGAATAAAGGGTGACAGTACAAGATGGCTTAGAAATGCAAAAGATGTCAGAGTAGGGCTAGCAGAGCATGAACCCAACTGGAGCCTTCCCCATGTGGGACCAACTCAGTTGGGGGAGCACCCAGACTGGGGCCAGACCTGCTTGGGCTACTGCTTCTTGGGTCTCAAGACAAACCGCAGTTTCTTAGATTGGACCTTGACCAGGAAGGAGGCTGAGGGCATTCCCCAGCCTTTGGCTGAAGCACTTAGAGAATGTTCTAGGGTCAGGCTACCTGGGAGTGCCCTGGAACCAAGTGTAAGCCCCTCCTGGCACTGCTGCCCTCACCTCAGGGGCACATAGGCACCCACTCAGCTCTGTGGTAGCGCTGCCTCTGTTCTGACAGGCAGGCTGGCACTTCATCTGCATGAGCCCACAGTGAGATCTGGGAAAGCAGCCATGTCTCTCCTCCTTGTTGAGGAGAGGTCAGCAGGACTGTCTGATTCTAAGTGTTTTTTGTCCTCAGCTAAGTCTTGTTCTCTGGTATAAAATGAGGAATTTCATTCTGGGCAGTCACGAGGTCACCTGCTAGACCTCTGAGCTCCATCAGTCATCTGTCCCCTCTGTCTCAAATTGTGCACAGGGATATCCCTCCCCCAACCTTGCTGGGTTCAGACACAAGCATTCTGGGCCCCGTGTGCAGTGCCACGCCCCTGATGGCATCTCCTGCAGCAGGGCCAGATTATAATTACCTCCTGTTATTCTGTGTCCATCTGCTATGCAGACACCCACCCGAACCCTGGCCAAAAGTCCCTGGGTGGTCCCCTCCATCAGCACTCCCAAGAGCTACTGGGAACTGATGGTTGCTTCAGGGACACACCCATCCACCAAGGCCAAGTCTGAGTGGAGGTCAAAATTCTCCAGAAGGAACAGACTCCCTGCCCTTGGCGAAAGGATAGGGATTTGGGGAAAGTGTCAGGGGCGCAGGGAGTGTTTTTAGGCAAACTGGGCTCAGCTCCCTCCAATCCCACACACTACGAATCAGACAGTCTGATTGAGCCTGAAGCCGAACCAACCCACTGAAAAAATCAGCCCAACCACTTGATATCCATAATCTGTTGCACTTTAATCTCACTTTGGGTTCAGACACCCCTTTTTTTCTACAGATTCCTTCCTCAGAGCCAAACGGTCACCATCAAAGTAGTTAAAGTCAACATTGTATTTAATCAATGAAACTCCTCTGTCTCCAAGCATGGGGCCTTATTAAAATTCTGTGGAGAAACAGAAAGAAAGTCTGTGAGGAAGGGAGTTCTGCAGAGCAGAGAAACATCAGCTGGGTTTTAGAGCCTGAGTCTTGGTTCTGAGGGAGGTTCTTGTACCCCTAATCCAGGTCAAAGCCGATCTGCTGTTCTTTGTAGCTGAGATGGAAATCAGAAATCCCTTTGTTCTTCCTGGAGTTGAGTAACTGAACCCAGCCCTGAGTGGGTAGGACTAGAACAGCTGAAATTGAAATGATCTGAGGATCCCTCACAGCACAGAGAATGAAAAGCCACTGTGGGTACTGGGTACTGAAAATAGCCACCTTGAAAGTTTCTGAATCCTATCTCAGAAAATGATGTGACTCAGAGGCTACTTTCAGCATGTGGCATAGCAATTCCATCTGCAAAATTGGCTTTAAATAATCCCACTCCCTTTTCTCTAGGAAAGCTACCAAACATTAATCCTTTTGGTATACAGTGTTGTTTTGTTTCTCTATTGAATAACCGTGAGATACTGAGTTAAAAAGTTGTTGATGGCTGAGTTTCAGTCATACAATATTCCAAAACTCATCTCTTCACCAGTGTTCATTCTCCACCACCAATTTTCCATTTACTTCCTGCCCCCCAGCTGCTTTTATGTCAGATATGTTTCTTCTCTGTCACTCTGTCTCTCTCTCTCATTTATTCACTCATTCAATCACATACACTCTCTCTCTCTCACTCCTTTATAGACACTGTGGTTTGCAATACTATTACTGAAGGGTATCATGCATTCATGCATGTCACTTTAATCTCCTTTCTGTACCCAGTTTTTGTCCAAAGTGATCATTTCTAACTATTACTGTCATAGTGGACCCTTCTCTGTTCTAATTGCACCTCTCCACCGTTTCTATTGTCTTTGGGGTATTATTCTTATACTATATTATTTATTTTATTTTTTGTTTTGTTTGTTTTGAGGCCACACCTGGCCACACCTGGCAGTGCTCAAGAATTACTCCTGGCTCTGCACTCAAGAATCTCTCCTGGTGGGCTCAGGGAACCACATGGGATGCCAGGGATCAAAGCTGGGTTGGCCACGTGCAAGGCAAGCACCCTACCTGCTGTGCTATTGCTCCAGCCCTCCTATGTTGTTACTGTTGCTTTTATAACCTGCAAATCTATATATGGAAATAGATTCTTTTCATGGCTATCCATGTATAAACAAAGTTCATGGCTTCATTTTTCCTAATAGTTGCATAGAATTCTTATTGTGTAGATGTACCATATTTTCTTTAGCCATTCATCAGTTCTCGGACACCTGGTTCATTTCCAGATTCTGGCCATTGTGAACAGTGCTGCAAGAAACAGAATAGATGCTTTACTGCATTGTGTTTTGGAACCCCTAGGGTAGATTCTCAGGAGCAGGATTACTGAGTCATATGGAAGCTCAATTTCTAGGGGTTTTTTGTTTTGTTTTGTTTTGTTTTTTGTTTTTGGGTCACACCCGGCAGTGCTCAGGGGTTACTCCTGGCTCCATGCTCAGAAATTGCTCCTGGCAGGCACAGGGGACCATATGGGGCACCGGGATTCGAACTGATGACCTTTTGCATGAAAGGCAAACAAACGCCTTACCTCCATGCTATCTCCCAGGCCCCGAATTTCTAATTTTATTTATTTATTTTTTTTTTTGGTTTTTGGGCCACACCCAGTGACGCTCAGGGGTTACTCCTGGCTATGCGCTCAGAAGTCGCCCCTGGCCTGGGGGACCATATTGGGCACGGGGGATCGAACCACGGTCCATCCAAGGCTAGCGCGGTAAGGCAGGCACCTTACCTCCAGCGCCACCGCCCGGCCCCGAATTTCTAATTTTTTAAAGTATGTCAAGATTGTTTTCTAGAAAGGCTGGACCAGTCTACATTCCCACCAGCAGTAAATGAAAGTTCCTTTCTCCCCTCATCTGCACCAATGCTGAGTGTTCTTGTTTTTGATGTGTGCCAGTCTCTGCGGTATGAGATGACATCTCATTGTTGTTTCGATTTGCATCTACCTGATTTAATGAAATAGTGTCCCTTGACTTCACCAACTCCAGGGACTTTATTTTTTTATTTTATTTTCAATGCTTGGAATTGAACACCACTTCCTATACATGCAAATCACATGTTCTGCTGCTGAGCCACATCCTCTCAGCCTGGGGATCTTACTTTTCATTTGATAATTTTTACTTATTTGAGGGTGTATATTTCAAGGAACCATGAGGACATGAGATCTAATCTCATTCTCCTATATGCAAAGTACTTGTCTCTTGCCCTTTGAAGCCACTCCCTGGCCCAACCCTTGTTTTCTATTTATTGTTTAATTTTTTGTTTTGGGGGCCACACTTGGCAGTGCTTAGGAGCTATTCCTAGCTCCATATTCAGGAGTCACTCCTGGGGGGTGCTCAAGGGACCACTCAGTGCTGGGATCACATCTGGGCCAGAGTGTGCCTGCCAGCATGTGGCTAGCATGTGTGACCTCCCACCTGGCATTGTTTTCTAAAGGAATATGGGGTGACCTGAACAAGGTTTGACAAATAGGATTTGTCATATGATCCTCAACTTGCCTTCTCAGCAGTTGAGGTGTTTGAGAAGATCCTGAGTGCAGCCCCCACACCCCAATATTCACCACATGGTAAAATCATCATAAATGCCTACTGTGTTTTCTGGGTGCCAGGCAGTATGGATCCTTTCTCCTGTGCGTGGTTTTCCAGTTCACCGGCTCTCTCTGAGTGGGGAACTGTGGCTTCTCAGTTTGGGAAAGAGAAAACCAAGGTTCCAGGCCTCTGCTGATGGCTGAAGCCACTGCAGAAGAAAATGGCAGCCCCGTGCCCTAAGGGTCATCAGCACTTGAAGAAGTAGAGCCCTTGCCTTGCCCAAGCTTGTTTAAAGTCTGTGGGGGAAATAATAGGTGCACTTTGGGGAAATAAAGTGCAGTTCCCTGGCAGAGAAGCTGGTGTCCCAACTCCCCGGGCCCCTGGTAGAAGAACTGGGTATCCACGTACCTCTGGATTCTCCTAGTCACTTCCTGGAACACTCCTGAAACTTTGCCTGTCAGCACCTCCAGAATCATGGTCCTTGTCCAGTGTGGTGATTCACTCAGGTGCCCACCTGAGTCCCCACAGGTGCTGCTCCCAGATCTCAGCTGGAACTCAGGCACATAGTGGGTGTTATTGGCTGCAGGTGGCTGGAGAGGCAAGGCTGGTGTGATCCAAATGATCTGTGAGGGTGGAATTTCCCCCATGGCCTGTTCCCTGGCTGCATCAGATTGAGGGCCTAAGAACTAGAGCAGGTGTGTGGGCCAGACAGAACCAGCCCACTCAGACTGTGTCTGAGTCCTAGCAGGAGCAGAAAGGCAAGAGAGGCAGTGAATGAAGGTTGTTGAAGGGGAAGGCAGTGCAGACAGGAAGTGGGTATTGTGGTGAAGAACCCCAGGACACCTACTTTGAAGACGTTCCACAGCCAGGGTGAGTCCTGAGGGAACCGGATCATTGTGAACAGGCAGGAAGAAGGTTCATGCATGGACTCCAAGGCAGGATCAAACCGCTTTTATACTTTTGCAAAAAATATAAAGAACTTAACTCCTCTGGCTTGGGGGTGTGAGTTAGGCTGAGTGTGAATGAAGTGAGGCTGGGGACCAGATTCCAGGAACCCTAAGTATCATTTTATCAATGTTCTGAGGTTGCAGAAATCTAACCTGGAGGAATTAAGTAAGAGCAGTTGTTCAGAACTCAGCC
>PVKC010033921.1:0-13896 GCA_004027635.1 Crocidura indochinensis | reverse complement strand
AGTATCAAAATTAAAAATAAAAAAAATTAAATCAAATAAATAAAAAAATTAAAAAATAAGTTGAGAAGAAAATGTCAGCTTGCTCTGCAAACACAGGTAAGGGACCATGGGCACCCAACAGGCCACCTCCTTCTGTACACACACCACTCCCCCCAAACACCCTTGTTCCTGTGTCCATCCATGTACTATGCCCTCTAGAGCTTCACAGTGATGCACCATTGGTACCTGCAGCACAGGACTTTTCCAATGGGTCCATCTGTCCTTATTTAGTGTCACAGGTCTTAGACATGCATACACATGCTAAGTAGTCCTATGCCATCATAACTCAGAGCCTGATGTGCAACTTTAAGTAAATCAGGACAATGGGAAGGGGTCATGCACCTCTGGAATTGATAGCTGTCCACAGGTTTGACGTTTAGAGAAATCACTGACACTAAAACTTTAAAATAATCTATTTAGATTGAATATTAAACTTTTTGATGTGTTTCCTCTCATGCCTTATAGAGAGCTCAGAGACTTTTGTCCCCAAGACTCTGGAGTTTGCCCACAGGATAGAGCTTATTCCCATATCCAGCAGCAAGGCAATGTTAGAATGGAGAACAGAAGACACTGAGAGAAGAAAAAGCGAGGATTGGCTCTTAAACAGTTTTCAGCCTTGCTTCAGTGGTCGTGCCAAAACTAAACAGGTCAGGAATGATTCACATTCCATCTGGTCTTTCCTATTTATTTACTTATTTAGTTAGTTAGTTAGTCAGTTAGTTTTTGAGCCACACCCGGTGACACTCAGGGGTTACTCCTGGCTATTCGCTCAGAAGTCGCTCCTGGCAGGCATGGGGGACCATATGGGGAACCGGGGGATCGAACTGCGGTCCATCCTAGGTTAGCTCAGGCAAGGCAGGCACCTTACCTCCAGCACAACCACTCGCCCCCCCAATCTAGTCTTTCCTTAAACAGTTTACTACACACACTACTATGCTTAAGCTGTGCTTGAAGCTCCCAGGCTATGGGAGCTGTCTTACGAGGTCTCCTAGGGGCCCGGGAGATAGCATGGAGGTAAGGCATTTGCCTTTCATGCAAAAGGTCATCGGTTTGAATCCCGGTGCCCCGTATGGTCCCCCGTGCCTGCCAGGAGCAATTTCTGAGCATGGAGCCAGGAGTAACCCCTGAGCACTGCCAGGTGTGACCCAAAAACCAAAAAAAAAAAATCTCACCAACAGGAGACTTAGTATGTAGTGGTGAATTGAGTCTACACTAATCAAGGAAAAAAACAACTGACCAACTGTGAATTATCAGATATCAAGGCCAGGACTGAAGCTATTTTATCCTAAGATAAGCCTCCCTTTCCTCTCACAGGTGAGAACACAGAGATGTTACACAACTGTTATATAGCAGGGGCAGAAATTCAAATCCAGAACCGAGTGACAGCAAGGAGCATTCTTCAAAATATCAGGACCATTAGAAAAACATGCTCTGTCCCCAGGGAGATGGTACCTACAAAGTGCTCCCAGCTCCAAAATTATTGGGTGCACTACACAATTTAGAGCATTAAATAATTAGAAGCAGTTGTACTTTATCAAAATCAAAAGGTAACTGGAGCAAAGAAATGAGGGCTGGAGTGCTTCTGTGGCTCTTGTTTGAATGAAAGGTAGGTATGAATGGGTCACTCAGTATAACAGAGGGGCCAACCGGGCAGCTTCCATGCGCACTTGTCTTTGAGTGAGGACTTGAGCTCCGTGTCCAACACTCCCCCCACCCCCATGAATTATAGCTCAGGCAAGAAACACAACAAAGCAATTTGCCTCTGTAACTAATTCCTCTTGTCTGTAGCACCGAAGGAGCAATACTTTAACAGCCAGTGAGTTGGATAATTGGAAATAAGGGCAACTCTCTGAGCAAGCTGAAGAAGGCTGAGGAAGGCTGGTTTTTATCAACCTTGGAGCTATATTTTATAATCAGTGTCTATGTACAAAAAATAAAATAAATAAATGCAGATAAAGAATAAGCAAGGCTTCTTTGTAGTCCCCCAGCAGAGGCAATTTTTAATACTCTCTTGAAGCTCTATTAAATAATAGTGAAACTCAACTTCCTGGCTTTAGCAGGAGGTAGGTTATTGAACTAGCACTTCTGCAGATAGAGCAAAATTTTGCTAGCATCAATGTTCTGACAATACAGACAGGCGACAAGGGCAGGACTTCTGGAAGGAATTTTGCTTGCTGATTTCCAAATAGATCCGAACATCTCTTTGCCTCTGTAATAACTTGCTGACTAAAAATTCTAGCAGATTAGTAGCATGCCCATAGGCATGGAATAGATTGTGTACATACACACATGCACACATATACGCACATGAAAACACACATATGCACACATACTCCTCCCAAATAGGCCACTTTTCTACATGCTATCTCATATTTTCATGATATCAGCTAATTTTCACCCCAAACTAAGCCAATGTCTATCATTTTGGAGTATTGTGAAGCTCCTTAAGAATTTGTACTCATGAGGACAAAAGTGACAGTAGGTAAGGTGCTTACAAAGCACATGACTGCCTGGATTTGATTTGTATCATCCCATGTGGTCCTCTGAGCACTGCTGGGAGTAATTCCTGAGTTCAGAGCTAGGAGTAATATCTGAGGACCACTGAGTGGGACTCCAAAAATTTCCATTCATGCCCAAGGCATCATCTATTTTCTTACCCCATTAACTATTCTCTAATTAACCAAATTATTTTCAGGGTAGAGAGAGGAAAGAAGGTAGGTCATTCTCAGAGACACTCAGGGACTCTTTATTCCTGGTATCTGTGCTCAGAAGTGACCCCTAGCAGTGTTCAGAGGACCATAAACAGGTGATTGAACTGGGGTCAGCTGAATGCAAGGTTAATACCTTTCCACCTGTACTGTCTCTCTAGCCCCTGGACACAGATTCTAACTAAAAAGCAAGGACTCCAGATCAAACTGAAGTCTTCCTGGGGTGTATGATGAAGAAAAACCAGTCCTGGGACAGAAACTTTCTTCAAATTGACAATTGGACAATAATGTACACCAGACATAATCTTTGCTCCTTAAAATGTTCTAAAGAGAAATATAGAAAGTATTTTATTCGTCAAAATTTGGGGGACAGACATTGCATTTACTCTGTAGCAATACCTGATTGAAATGATAAAGACCAAGCCAAAAACAAGCTCGAGACATAAAAAGAGTTGAGAGCTCCTTATGCATAATGAAGACAAGAGAAATGTGAATTTCTGAGGGAGAATTCTGGAATGGGGAGAGAAGTGGTTGCTACTTGGCAGAAAGGAAAGAGTGGTGGAAAGTGATCAAAAAGATCCAGAAACAAGGGCCATTATGCAATAGGTCTGAAGCATTAATATCTAATGGAGAATATTCAAGATAAACCTCCCAAGTATTAAGAAAACATCTCAATGTGAATGAATGAGGAAAGTGGAAAACCTGTCTCGAGTATAGGTGGGGGTGGGGATGGGGAGGAGGGAAATTTGGGACATTGGTGATGGGAATGTTGCACTGGTAAAGGGGTGTGTTCTTTACATGACTGAAATCCAACTACAATCAGATTTGTAATCAAGGTGTTTAAAAAGATATTAAAATAAAGAAAACATTAATATTATGCATAGCTCTCTGCCTGTTCAAAAGCGCTCACTGACTTCCTATTACTGCAAAGGCACTATGCATATTGCTATAAAGCTTTCTCACCCCAGGACCACTCTGATAATTTCCCAGTTGCTGAACCAAGACCCCACATTCAAGGACACAATGAGTTCACAGCTTGTTCCACCATGGACAATCTCCAAGACTTTACTCTACTCCAGTACCCTGTGCCAGGGTGATATTGACTGATTCTTCACACTCCCTGGGGAACCTGACTTTTCTTAGAACTTGTCTTCCCACCAGCCTCTGTGATGCCACTCTCCTTCCTCATCACTGACCCATCCTATGGTTCACTCAAATGACCTCCCCCCTCTCTCAGACCTGTCCCTCAGTTGAGTCCCAATGGGAGTCTCAGCCACTCAAACACTCCTAAAGGCCACAGAATACAGCAGCCTGTTCAGATGGAAAGGACTGTGGCTGTCACCATCTGTCACTTTCTTCTGCTGGTGATAGCTTTGAGTCATTGCTCCAGTCTTCCAAGTGGCAGTGTCCTGCTCATCTAGGTCCTAACCTCTCTGCTTGAAACAATGTTGTTTGAGTATAGCTACTATTTTCTTCTATCACTCACAAAGCCTTGCAACTGTTCAGAGCATCAAAGAAGTTCTAAATAAACAAATGAACCGTAGCTGAAGTGGCCTCTCTCTAGCAGGCTCAGATTTTTATTTTTTTTGGATCAAATTCATAGGCTCCCTTTAACTTCTAGAACTCCACCTGCTGGAGAAATCTTCTGTTGCCTTTTCCTTGAACCTTTTAGCTCTTAATTTTGGGATAGTAAAGACGTATGTCTCAGCTCAGGAATGTATATGGGAATTTGGACAGTAAAAAAGCAAACATTTGTTTGCACACTATTAAATATATTAGAGACTCTGCAGGTCAATAATATATTTTGTGATAGCTGAACCCCAATGAATTTGGACAGTAAAAGCAAACATTTGTTTGCATACTATTAAATATATTAGAGACTCTGCAGGTCAATAATATATTTTGTGATAACTGAACCCCAGTGACTATTTCAAGGTTTGCTGAAAAGTTTGAAGTCCTTTCCAACCCTTCATTTGGGAAACTGTGTTATCATTGGAATCTGATCACTGGGGGCCAAGTAGCTCAGGAGCAAGAAGAGCATGCCTTGTAAGTTTGAAATCCAGAGTTATATCCCTGAAGCTACCCACGAGCAATGATTGTCATTTCTGTAGTACTGTTGTATGGGACCTCGGCATTAATATGCCATGTCTGGTGCATTGCATATATGTAAATACCACAACAGACATTTGCATCCCTTGATAAGTAGATTCTGCAACTAGAATAGGAGTGAGTTCTGCTTCCATAAGGTGCAGGAGCACAACTAAAAGAAGTGCAACCCCCAGCAAGTACAATTGATGTATAACTCTTAGTCAGCAGCATCCACTAGAGCATATGCAACCACGTGCCCTTGCAACGATGAACAACAAAGGGGAGGGGAGGGGACAAAAGAGAATGAGAGTACTGTGGAAGCATAACCCTGTTCTATGTCCCCATGCTAGGCAACAGCCAGTTTGGGCTTTGAGCATCCCACGTTCATCTCCAGTATAAATGAGACCGCATGACCTACAGCCTACCATCAGGATCCATGTAATCTCAGCAAGGACACAATTCCCCCAAAGTTAGAATATCATCTGTCAGTCTCATCTCAATTGGTCCTTCCTTTCACCTGGAGATACAGTTGTCTCGGGGAAGGACATACCTGCTAGAAATGCTTTCTGGATGACTTGTTCAGCCAGATAACCTGTTTACAGGAGATACTCATATATGGTCCTCCTCTGCCTGGTGACAATTTTGAGCTGGATGGCCAGAGTGGGTGGTCAAATCATGGGCTTTGTCCAGACCAATACAATCCAACTCACAACACAGTTCCAAATCTCTGATTCAGGGGGGCAGATTCAATCAATCAAATGAATTTGGAAAATCTGGATCGGAGGGCATAGACAATAGAATCAGAGAACATGCTCCAATGAAAAAGGCATTAACTAGCCCCTAGGTGTAATTATCTTTGACTTTAGGCGATATTCAATTCATCACTCTTGATCATGACAGACATTGGTATGAGTCGGGCTAAGATGAAACAAGACAGATTAGATTCATCAATGCTGCCTTTATATCTAAGGTCTTCTCTCTTTCTCACTCTCTTTCCTTATCTCTTTCTTCCTCTTCCTTCTCCCCATTCTCCCCCATGAAACTGTAGTATATTAGGGGTATCCATAGAGGGGTTACATAATGGGTGATTACTGACTGCTTTCATCTTTGTCCTAAAACTCATCAGTATACAGGGCTGAGATTTTCTAGAGCAGTGCAAGTCTCTTGGTTAACTTCAGTCCTTGCCCCCACTCCCCAGAAGTGATATAGACCCCATATGAGAGGACCTGAGATAGTGCTGACTCCCCCAAACAAGTCAGGGAGCCTTGGTGAGCCAGCTGTGTCAGAAATAAAGGGATACAGAATGATTTCTCTCACACGTGGAAGTTACAGATACACAGTAAGATAGTTAACAAGAATGGCTTCTAGCACAACTCAATTCTAACACAATATGAAGATAATTGGGATTTTCGAAGAATGCTCAAAAAATGACGCCTGTGATCAAAAGAGAGAGAGAACAGAGGATATTGCATATAGTCAACCCAATTTCAAGCTGTATCACCACATCTGGTTCTAGTTCACCTGACCTCTAGTAGGAATAATCCCTGAGTACATGTGTATGGCTTGAGAACATAGATCAATTGCACTTGAATCACACTGGGCCTGGAAATCTGCAATGTAAACAGGTTCTCTTTCCCCAGGCATCCTCTGATCCCCTCAAAATATGAGTCTTGGAAAGATAACAAACCTGGGGAAGAGAACACCCTATACCTAGCTCCATAGCTGTTCTTCCAGGTGCTGTAGAAAAACTGGAGTAGGCAGGAGGAATGGAGGACAATCCAAACCAGTTTCTCTCGTCAAAGAATTCTGAGTGGTTCCTCATCCATGCCAGAGCCACCAAAGAAGCACATAACCTTACCAACACCAGGTTCATGACATTAGAGTAAGAGATCTAGAAATTGTACTTGTTTTGTCGAAAACTTAAAGGATCTCATAACTGAATTTTCTAGAGTAAAATTTTCTTTAGCCCTTCTGTTTACAGAGGACTGAGGGTCAATGGGGAAGTGTTAAGACTTTAACGTTCAGGTAATCCCAACCTCAGCACCTCCGCCAGAGAAGTTGCTCAGTGAGTCAATGTCAATACCTGAGCACAGAGTAACCAGAGAGAGCATTGGCTATTTTCTGTAACAGCACCACTATCATGCTAGCTAGTCGCAGGATAACAGCCTAAAAAGATCAAAGCAACTTATGTTACTTTGCAGGTGTTAGTGAGTGATAGGAAGATCTAATGGGTTTGGTGAAACAAAGAGAAAGTGGATTCTAACCTTGGATACACAATATGTACCTGAAATATCTGCCAGGTTATACAGACCCTGTAAAAATACACATTACTTAATTCAAAAATTCAGTTCTCGGGGCCAAAGAGATAATACAGAAGTTAAAGCTATATCATTTCTCTGCATGCAGAGAACTTTCCCTGCATTCCATCTTTGGCATCGCCCTGCCTGTTCCCATGAGCCCTGACAGGAGAGATCATTTAACACATACCAGGAGTAGCCCAGAGCTTAAATTTTTTAATTTTTTCTTTACTATAACTTCCTCTTCTCATCGGGTCAATTCCTGCTGTTCTGCCATCCAGCTGGCCATCTGTCCAACAGAGGTCAGAAAGTACTGAGCAGAAAGCACTTTAGCCAAATTCATTTATCTTGCTTTCCTCTTGTCAGAGGGTCATAAGATTCAAATTCCCAACTATTCCCTAGGTTGAAAACTGTAATCTAGATACTCAGTGCCCAGGAAAATGAAACTTGACTGAGTATAAGTTTACATGCTCAAAAAATCATTTGTGGGATAGGTAATATATATATATATCAATTTTTATGCAATTTTAATCAAGTTGAAAAGTGAAAAGATGCCATTTTTTAAAAAGAACTATGGCAGTCTTTTAGGTCCCCACCAAGAAAAAGGATCCAAAAGGCCCAAACAGAGCAAGGTTTTCCTGAACACTATAGACAGTTCCTGTGAAGAGGACAAGGATGAGGGGAAGGAGGAGGAAGAAGAAGGAGGAAGAAGAAGAAGGAGGACGAGGAGGAGGAAGAAGAAGAAGAAGAAGAAGAAGAAGAAGAAGAAGAAGGAGGAGGAGGAGGAGGAGGAGGAGGAGGAGGAGGAGGAGGAGGAAGAAGAAGAAGAAGAAGAAGAAGAAGAAGAAGAAGAAGAAGAAGAAGAAGAAGAAGGAGGAGGAGGAGGAGGAGGAGAAGGAGGAGGAAGAGGAGGAGGAGGAGGAGAAGGATAGAGCTTTCTCAGTTGTCTGCTGAGCATATATGGATGCTTCTGTGGTGAGGTTCTTGGCTCAGCCTCTCCTCTAGGACAGAGCTCCTGGGGGTTCACAGACTGATATGAGTTGAACCCCAGCTAGATAGAAGGACCTGTCTTCCGAAAGAACCTTTCTCTAACCTCTGGAGTCAGGCTCTGTTGGCATGGCCAGAAGCTGTGAGCAATGAACTCCCTCTGTGCACACATGCTAGTTTCTATGGCAACGGTCATCCAGGCTTGAGTCAAGGTTATCAGTCTCCATGAATCCCCACAGGAATTAAAGGCAACTCCCTGCCTGGTGCCTTCCCAAGAATAATTTTTCTCTTCCCTGACCTGGCTTCTGAGAAGCACTGATCATTCAATACAACATTCATTCTTTTGTTCCCCAAGTATACCCCACGAATCCCAGCATCCATCAAGCTATGTGTCTGCTTCCAGACAAGATATTATACTGAGTAGCTTACAAGGAAAGGATGCTTTGTCCAATTCCAAGATTGCTTGAAATAGAAGGTTCTACACTATGTTGTTAGTAACTGATTAATGAGTATATTGGCTATGCCAAGCACAGTCCTAGGCAAGCAATATAAAGACTCGTTCAGGCTTCAGAACACCCTGATGAAGTCAATTCTTCAGAGATAATAAAACTGAGGGTCTCTGCAGTTGAGATACTGGTAGATGTTTCATCACATTTGGTGGATCCAAGGTCTAATCCACCTTTTCCTGGTTTCACTGAACACAGTAGACTTTTCAATCACTTGCTAACATTATTACTGACTAATTACTAATTACTAATACATTATTACTGACAAATAATGTGAGTTGCTTTGGCCTTTCTTCTTAGACATAATAACTTCTACAGCCTAGTTTTTTTTTCAAGTTTCTCCATGTTGTTTTAAATTTCCATATTTTTTAAACATTTCTGCTCTATTATATGTTTCCATTCTTTCTCTATCATCTCTTTCTTAAACCATCATAACTTTTCCATCTTTCTCAGTAGAGCCCTAAATGGAAAATATTGTCTTAATAAGGCTAACGGTACTTTTCATATTTATGCTTTTCAACACCACAACATGCCAAGATCATGGCCTTTGGGATGTCTCATGCAGACTTCTTGGGTAAATTTATTCTGTCAATTATCTTCTGAATTCCAGTCTTTTGAAGGAAACAGTAAAGGAGGAAGAGAGAGGAAAGATGAGTAAAGCAGTAGCATGGAATATTTAAACATGATATATCAGTGTGTAGTAAGAAAAAATGGAATTCCATCTTATAAAATTCTCTAAAGCAGTGGACAAAGAATAAAGCTCATTGACTATCATTTCTCCCTCCTCATCTATCATTAGGAATAAAAACTGGCATCTTTATCCACTCGCAACATTTTCCCAAGTGCCAGCATCCCAAACCAATCATAGCAAATAGGCTGGCTTCTAAGTAAATTTCACATCTGCAAACTCGATTATTGTCTTTTTCAGGCATTGAGTGCAAAGTGGCTGAGAATATTGCAACCATCTCTCAGTGTCATGGTTATGGTGACAACATCAGAGCTGGTTGCAGGATTTTCTCCACTTTCAAATGCTTTCGTGGATTTGATCTTTCTGTGGGTTACAAGTTGATTGATTGGTCCAGCCATCTTTCATTGGACCATTGAGTTTTGTTTGTGTCTGCAACTCAGTTTCCATTGCTGGATCTCAGCAAAGGTCATAATCTAAGCCACCCAGGAAGTCACACATTCCTAGGACAATTGCCCAGTGACACAAAAGTCACTCAAGAACTTATATGACTTAAGTTCCTTCCAGAAGAAGACAAATTTTCATTTACGATAAATGAAAGGACATCAAACCAGCAACAGTTTAGTTCTTGACGATGGAGATTATGTTGGTAAACTTTTTAAGTAGAATATAAATGTCAGGTTCTTTACGCTTCTTTTCAGGTGTGGAACATACAGAATGCTGCCTATTTTTCTCCTCTAGTTCCTACTGCTTGAAGTTCTCTGTTTTCATCTCACAGCATTCCCACAAACCCTGGCCATGTGGCAAATTATTGTTAGGGTATTACTATTTGTGCACTATAAAGCCAAAATAATGAATTTGTCCAGAATTCCAGAGCTTCCTAGTGGTGGGATCAGATCTGAAACCTGACCTTGATAGTGACTCTGAGTCACTCTGCATCCTCAGCTCTCTGGGACAAACTGACCTTTCCCCTTCAGCTACCCAACATGTGATTGGTCTTTAAATCCTTGATCTCACTTCACTAGCATTATGGCCTCCTTCTCTGACCATGAGGATAATACAGGAAATTCTGTCTCTGGATTTCCTCACACTTTGTTGACACCACACCAATTCTGGCATTGACCTTACTGCCATTGTTTTTCGACAACGAGGGATTAAGAAAAGCCCTTCTAACTCCGTAAATGTCTGCTCATTTACCCACCAAATATTTATCAAGTACGTAAGATACTATTCTGAAGTCTCAATGGTGGCCACATACCTCACACACCAGCTCCCTGCCCTGTCTTATCTGAAATTTATATGGATCTTGGACCAGTGGCCATTCTGTGGGCTTCAGTTTCCTCATCATCTTCCCATGTGCTCAGTTAATAACTGCCCAAAACTTGAATAGGTGTCTGGCATCTTCCAGATACTCTCCAAATAGTTATTTTGAGAACTACAGTAGGAACTATCACCCATACTTAGGTGCAGCTTTATTCCCCTCATAGGACTGCATTTACTTATTATTCAGATCTCTACTCGCTGCTAGAATCAATTAACCCACAGACAGTACTCTAAAATGCGCACTTGATGAGAGTCAAAGGTATCGTCTCTACCAAGAGCTTGCTAAATGACCTGAGTTTAGGCAAAGAAGGAGTTTCTCTCCTCTCTCTTCTTTCTTCCCTAATGCAGAGTCAGGATTAACTGAGGAGAAAGAGACACCATAAAAGCAGTAACAAATGTGAGATTCCTGGGCCAGAGAATGAGAGAGAGAGGGAGAGAAAGAGAGAGAGAGAGAGAGAGAGAGAGAGAATGAGTTAAGGCTCTTACCTTGCACATGGCTGACCCCACCTATAACCTAAAACCCCACCTAAAACCAGAGGGTATGGTTTTGGTCCTCCAAGAACTCTGAGAAGAACAGAGACAGGAATAAGTCCTGAGCACTTCTGGTATGACCAAAAAAAGAAGTCAGATTCCTAAAAGATTGAGTAAACAAAAGATGCAATATTGGCAGCCTGAGGGCTCTTGCAGTGAAACAGGGACTGCACCTACCTATAAAGAAGACTCAGTTCACCCAGAACCTTGTCTTGGGACTGATTTATATTTCCTGTCAGGCTGTAAGAACTTCCCAAGTTTTTACTTGCTTGGTGTTATTGAAACTTTCTACTTTAAAGTTAGATGGTTCTCTCCGCCCTGCCTCCAAAGGCCTCATCAAATTCCCTCATAAATTCTAGATTGCTTCACAGTCACCATTTTTATGACACTGTGGTTCCCTGCAGTTCACAGCTAAAGAGTTTAGAATGAAGAGTAGAGTTGTCAGATTCTCTAGCTTGGACTCGAAATAAAAGCTCCTCACTGGAAAAGAAGGTACTTATGCCCACCCCAATACCAGTCATGATTCAGATTCAGGGTTGCTCCCCACAGAATGAGGCAAAGGAGGAAAGAAGATTCCTTTCAAATGTTTCTCAGGGTCCAGAGCAATAGCGCAGCAATAGGGCCTTTGTCTTGCATACAGCTAACCCAGGACAGATCTGGATTAGCTCCCCCGCATCCCAGATGGTCCCCAAAGCCAAGAGCAATTTCTGAGCTCAGAGCCGAGAGCAACCCCTAAGCATCACCAAGTGTGGCCCCCAAACCAAAAATAAATAAATAAATAAATAAAATGCTTCTCAACCTCCATCCAGCACACTCTACTGCTGGGAACTCATTTCCACTAGCAGAGTCATAAAATGGAAAAGACAGATTTAATTCCAGTCCTCACTGGCTTGAAGATGCCCAATTATTGGAAGATGAGAATCCAGTTCTCTTTCATGGGTGCCTTTTCTCATCCTACCTGCCAGCTGGCCAGCTGCCATCTCTCACAGATCATCCTTCTTTCTCCCAGTAAAATTGTGTGACTCATCTATATGCTTTGGTCATTGTCCTACTGATGCCCTAAAGGCCTTTCACTTTGACCATCTTGCCTTTTTTCTTTAGGTTCAGGATCTCCTCAGAAATGACACTTCCCACATATAGTCAAGTTATAAGTTACCTCTCCTCTTGGTCCCAGCCCTCTGGAAGGGAACATACATGGAAGGGGCATGAAAAGGGTGCCCTATCCCAGCCTGCCAATGCCTATCATGAACCTGACCCAGCAACAGCTGCCTTGTGAAAACTTGCTAGGTTGTTAATCTAATGCTTTCTCTACTAGGTGATGAGGAAGGTGAAGGCACAAATCAATTCCATTGTAATTACAGCATTCCTGATGCCTGGCACCTTGTAAGTACCTAAGGGTGTTTATAAATCTAAATTCCATTCACATACAGTTACCAACAAGATGACCAATGATCGCTGGAAGCATCCAAGTAACAAAGGATTCTCACCATGAGATCAACAACAGATGTTTCTATGGCTTCCTCATTAGATGAAGCCTAGGAGACCCACTTGGAAGGTCAATTTTCAGGGTTGGGAATAATAGAAAGAAGGGGGTGGGGAAACACTATCAAAGTAAACATCCACTGCACCAGGAAGGTAAGAGATAAATGGGTTGGAAGATGAGAACAGTATCTCAGATAATTCCATCCAAACAGACCTGTGCTCTGCTATCCTTGCTGGATGAGAGGAATATCATTTATAAGCCCAGATCTCATCATGCTGAATTTATCTTAAAGGTGATAAGTTGTTTTAATCAACCTGGCTTACTCTTTTTTCCCATGTTTGCTGCAGTTGTAAGCTCGAAGCACTTCCGTGCAATTCCTCCTCCTCTTTGGCTGATAGATTATGTTCTCTTCCGAGTTCTTCTCTTGAGAGCATCCCTCCTTTATTACTTTTCTTCTCAGTTCTTATAATGAAAGTTTTGCAAAGCATGACTACTGGTTTTATTCCTGACCTAATAGGGAGATGGCACAAAATAGGAAGAATGTGATACATTGGGATGACATTTTTAAAAGCAAAACATCATATTCTTGAAAGATGAACTCTTGCAAATGACAGAAGTTAGAAGCCACTGCAATTATGGTGCTTGCCTCTCAGTCACAAGAGGATCTTAAAGAGAAACAAAAAGAAACCAGGAGTCAACTCACCCTTTCTCTCTTAGGTGGCCTGTCTTTCCCTACTGCTTTAGAGATTACTGTCTCTTTTTTATTTTTAAAACGAACACTGCCACCCTATCTGTGTTTGGCACAGTGCTTGCTGCACTGTCAGCACACAATAAAGTTTTAACTTGATTAATGGTGATAATAATCATGCAAGGTGAGAAAGTTCCCATTTCCCACAGCTTTATTTATCAGCTTCTTTGTACCATCCCTTAAAGTTATTGAAAATAAAACAGCTTCATGAGCGCACACGAATCTCCTGTACCTCTATCACCCCATGTCCTTTATCTGTCAGATAAGTTTCCCAGGAATCCACAATGCTAGGAGAAAAGCAGCACCCTTCTGGAAACTTGATTTTATACAAAATTCTTCTCTCCCTCTGTCGCATGTCTTTCAGCATATCACCCATTTTCTCTCAGAGGTTCTACCTGCTTGTCTACCATAGTGAAGGGTTCCATCTCTGGGGATCTACTTTATCTAATGAACCTAGAAGCAATTTCTATGGGGCCCGGGAGATAGCATGGAGGTAAGGTG
>PVKC010033920.1:0-13848 GCA_004027635.1 Crocidura indochinensis | reverse complement strand
ACCACCAAAGGCCATGCCATAGAGAGATACTTATGTTTTCCTTTTCCTAGAAAGTATGAAAATAAATAATTGAAATTCTGTAGGTATCTGGTGGTCAGAGTACTATTATTTTTTAGCTACGCTAGTTGTCTACTATGAAATGTACAGATGGCCCTAGCCTTCTCCTTATAATTCTAGATCAACCTGACCTACAATCAATATAAGGGCTGAAGGATGAAGAAGGATGTTGTAGACACTGAATTTTTGCATTTTACCTCTGGCCTCATTCTGCTATTTGTAGTCACCATTCACAAGAAACTGAAACTATACAAAACTGCTGCAACACTGTTTTAAAGTATATTAGCATAAACCATGCATGTCAGTATATGCAAAAATTATGCCACAAAAATATTTTTAAAACTTGAAAGCATTTAATCATCCTCTTGCTTAAAAAAATTAACAGACTAATGCATTTCTATTTCACAACATATATGCATTTAGAATAAGTCTTTGAATCATAATATAAATTATATTAAATCATTTTGGAGAGATGTGAATATGCAACTGTATTTATTATACCTCTTCTACATGTTTAAATTGAGCTTTTTAATATATAAAACTCATTCTGATGCTCATTAAATATTTTTCATTAAGAATCAATTAAATTTGGCATAAGTTAATGAAGCACTGTCTGCCTCTGTTTCTTTTATTGCCCTATATAATGTCCTTATATGATTCCTAACTAGGCCTAGATCTATAATAGAGAATATAATTATTATAATGAAGAATGTTTTATTTATAGTTCTTCAGTTTTATGACTTTGGGTGGCACACTGGCACTCAGGGGATACTCCTGGCTCTGTGCTCTGAAATCACTCCTGGCAGGCTCAGGGGACCATAGTGTATGCTGGAGATGAAGCCAAGATCCATCCTGGGTCAGCAGCATCCAAGGCAAACACCCTATTGCTGTGCTATTGCTTGGGACCTAATTTATCATTCAACAGAAATTAAAAATAAATTTTAAAATGTCATGGTAGAACTTACATTATTCTTAAAACATTTAGTAAAATATACCAGACAATTAGTCCCTTTTCCTGACTGATATGGCATTTATTATTAAATCATTCTGTTGCAAAAATCACTTCAATTTTATATAGAACTTTCTCTAATAGATTTAGAAAATCTTTAACAAGCTAACATTGAAATTGAAGATTATTATAGTTTATTGGAATGAAATTTAAACTAAATTTATCTTTAGAATATGTTTGACACCAGCAAATTTAAATTTGTATTTTTCACAATATATATACATTCACAGTATAATTATCATGGTACATTCAGTTTATCAACTGCGGATCAATAATAAGAGCAGTCTTTTGACTTTTCCATTGAGAAATTTATGATGCACAAAAAACAGTTGTCTGGATTAGTTAACACAGTAACTTTCCCTTTTATGAAAAGTCGGTACATAAAAAAACAGGATTTCCTACAATGTTTATGTAAATCTGCAACTCAGGAATATAGCATCCATGCTATTTTGCACGTTTCAGTTTTGCCTCCTTTTGAAATCCTTTCAGAAACTCGAAATCATCTTAGAATTTGTACATTTTGTGAAGATAAACTTATTCTAGGGCTGAAGAGATAGCTTAATGAACTAGATCACAAGAATTGTACATGGTAAGTCCGGGATGGATCCCCAACACCGCTTGGTTCCTCAATTATTACTAAAAGCTACTTTTTAAAATGTTTTTAATTTTTAATTTAATTTAATTGTGACCAAAGTGAATTATGAATATTTCACAAATATTTAATGAATCAGGGGCATCTGCACCACCAGTGTTGTACTCCCTCCACCCCTGTTCCCAACAAGCATCCCGTATCTCCTTCCTTTGCTCCCCGAACTGCTAGTGTAACTGGTGCCCTCTGTGTATAGCTTGTTGTAGATTAGGCATTGATTCTGTTGCCATTGACTTTGGGTTTGGTGTTTGTTTAAGTCTGATCAGTTTTTATTTCTACTTGATGGGAGTAGTTCATCTTGAGGTTATGAATATAATTTAAAAGGAGAAAGAAAAAAGAAGAAAAACAAAACAAAACAAAAAACTAAAACCAGCAACTTTGGGCAACTATGATTCTTTTTATTCACAGTGAGTTATGATGATTATTTTCAGTAATTAAGGCATGATGATGATTACAGAGAATGAGTTATAAAGATTTACATTTTTTTCTTTTTCCTTTTTTTTTTTTAAGAAGTTAGAATAAATAAAGGCATTGGGGCCAGAGTGATGGCATAGCAGTAGGGCATTTTTTTTTGCATGAATCTGACCTAGGACAGACCAGGGTTCAGTCACCCAGTGTCCCATATCGTCCCCATGCCAGGACCAATTTCTGAGAGCATAGCTCAGTTTTTTGGGTGTGGCCCAAAAACCAAAACCAAAAAAAAAAACCCATAAATAAAGCCATAAATACATAACTTCAAAGATATATATTCATAATGAAATATTTTTGAATAATCCTCATACACTGATGAGACGGACTTGGTAATTTCTAGTAATAATGTACCATTGTTTATCTACTTTTTCTAACATTGAATTATTTTCAAGTTAAAGAAGCCTATTTACACTATTTTAATGAAATATTTTGTGTTCTGAAGATTTTGTTAATAATCTGACACTTCAGCTTCTAACCAGTAAAGTTGTTCCATGTGCTAGTTTAAAGCCCTTTGAACTGACAATTTTTGTGTACTCAAATTCTCAATACTGAAACTATTGGTAATACCCATGGCTTAACTACATAAAGAACAAAGGAAAGATTATAACAAGATTTCCTTTGTGTAATAATTGAAAAATAGAGAAAAAAAGCCACACTATTGACAAGAGATTTACAGAGCATTGCTTGCTTTCATCTATTGTAAAGCAAATCTATTAAGGGATGCTATAATATATTTATGCAAATATTATGGTTTTAAAATTTTACATAGGGTATTGATGGTAGCAATAAATTAGAATTCTACATATATTTTCTACTTTTAGTTGAAGGACTATTGATAACTAAAATATCTCGTCCTAGTGCAAGTATATTAAATAATGGTATTTATTTCAAAACTGAATTTTCAGATGCTATTTTGTCTTTATTTTCTATTTTTAAAGACAGAATATCACATTTCCTTTCAAACTATATTACTGATAGCATTATACTATAACATCAAACTTCATAAATGACCAACTTTTTAGTAATTGAAATAGATCATATATGCCACAGTTTTTATACTTTTTACATTACAGCTACAAAGATATTTGCATTGCAAGAACTGTCTAGATATGTTTAATAAGTCTTATCATAGTGTACTCTCCTTGAGTCTCAAAACAATAAACCACCATTGTAGTATGAAGGTTGTCATATATCTTTTAAAACTCGTTGAAGCTTAATCTAACATATACAAGAACATTCAAATTCCATGCATTGTCAGAACTAGAAAAAAAATATGTTCCCGAAGAGTGACCATCTGTCAAACAAAACTGCACTAAAGTAGTGTGTGGTACCCATATGATAGGGTCTCATTTACTGAAATTGAACTGATAGCATTGCATGCATTTTACATAAAAAGTAGTTTCAATTTGACCATGGAGACACATACAAAACTAAAAACTCACTGTTCTTGCAGATACATTGCTCCTATTGTCCTCATTATCACTCCATGAAGTTAAATGTAAAATAAAAAGTAGAAAATGCAGGGGATTATGAAAATGAGTCTTCACACATGTCAGCACTTTTAATTTTTATACAAACCCATGAAAATATTTTATATATAATAATCTGGAAGCAACACCAAATAGCCAAATTCACTATAGTACACAAAGGAAAATAAGAGAATGTTTGAAACTAATATGATCGTGCTGAGTTGCCTCCTTTTATTAATGCTACAATATATAGGCTGATTTTTGCCACTTTAGTTCTATTTTCAGACTCTGCCAAGTAAATGATTCTGATGAATTCTATGCCTTCTATATATCAAATCTATTTTGATCCCTTAGCTTTTTAAACTTGATGTCCTGCAGAGAAAGTACTTGAAATTTCAATTCTCTTTCATTTGTATGCATAAAACAAAGCTTGTTTTTCTCACTTTTATTCAAATATAAAGATAAATTTCTTCTTTCTAAACTAATATTATATAGATGCAGCTGTTAAATTTGCTTATAAATTAGGCTGACCAGAATTAAGACACAGTTTTATAGCATCTGTCATATATGGTAGTTTTCAATGCATGTGATTTTTACTCAAAATAATGACATGATATTTTTTCTTATGTACTGTGTCTTATTTAGAATTGCTGACTTGCTTTATTGCCAGAGGTTTTATTCCAAAAAAAGTAACCATTTTCAATTAATTAACATTTGATTATTTTATTAAACTTGAAATATTTTCTTCAATTTCATCTTTCTAAATCTTTATGTTTCTCTTTTCTTTTGAGGGGGGGATCACACCCAGAGGTGTTCAGAGTCTACTTCTGGCTCTAAGCTCAGAATTCTCTTGTGGCAGGCTCAGGGACCATATGGGATGCTGGGATTCGAACCACCATTCTTCTGCATGCAAGCCAAACGCTCTACCTCCATATTAACTCTCCTGCCCCTTCTTCTTTCTGAATCTTTAATAATATTTTCTGTTTATTCAAAATGTTAAATTGTCATTTTTATGGTTATCTCAAAAATATATATTCATTCATTCATTATGTGGAAAGTTGATTTCAGTTGCATCTTTAAGTTGGTACCAATTGACTTATACCATCCTTTAAAACTTATTAATTTCTTAGATAAATTTTAAAAGTTTTTGATATGCCTCCTATTTGCTTGCTACAGGGTGTTTGATAACTTGTTTGTTAAAATGTAAATTGCAGATGTCTAATTGTTTAATTAATAAAAGAATAAAGAAGTGAATGCTAGCATATAACATGGCAAGTTAGTTGAATTTTTTCTTTGCTTTTTAATTATCAGATATGAAATCATCTTTGTACTGACTGTTCACCAATAACTTCAATTGCCTCTTGATCCAGGTAAAAAGACATAATGAGTACTCTGACTCCAAGCATAACTTTGCAGTACAAATCTACAAACTGAGGACCACACTGGAAGAAATGTTTACAATATTTTTGCCCTTATCAATATAACACAAGTTTGCATAATTCTGAAAGCAAAGGAAAGTGAAATTTCTGGAATTTCACTTTGGGCAATGAATAATGCCATAGTAGATATATTGTTTTTCTTTTATTCATTTTTTACAGACAATGGTAACCCTTTCTTTATCTAATTCCTCAAGAGCACAGCCTCACAGATCAGACACTCTGTTATGTTATCTTACTGTCAGGGCATGAATTAAAGTGATATATCCTTTAAAATGTCATTTTTGTCCTTTCTTTGTTAATTGAATTTTATTATTTAATAAAATCAGTGCATTTAACTACATGCCTATGATTCTCATAGTCTAGGGAACTTTCTCCTTAGACTAAGGAACCTAGGCCAAATGAACTTATTACAAATAGACCAAGAAGCAATTGGTCAACACATTAGGTAATTAAAAAGCAAAAATAAATTATTTGCTTTCTTTGTATTTTCAGGTTTTTTTACAGAGGTATATTTACATTTCAAATATATCTCTTATTACAAGTACTGTGAATTATCAACCAAAACTTAGATAAAATTTTGGATTAAAGAACATGTTTCAATTATGAAAAAGGGTAAAATAAACAGATAAAACAAATATGTCTTACAAAACAACATTAATAGAGTGACATAATTCCCTAAATATCTCAACTATGAAAAAAGTTAATTTCAGATGAAACATGTTTAATATTTTAATGCATAAGATATTTTATGTATATTTAAGTATAGCATATATGTTTATCTTATATGTTTATAAATAAATGCATATAAAATATTTATATTTTGGGGGCCGGGCGGTGGCGCTGGAGATAAGGTGCCTGCGCTAACCTAGGATGGACCACGTTCGATCCCCCCGTTCCCCATATGGTCCCCCGTGCCTGCCAGGAGCGACTTCTGAGCGAATAGCCAGGAGTAACCCCTGAGCGTCACCGGGTGTGGCCCAAAAACCAAAATATATATATATATATATATATATATATATTTATATTTTATGTATATTTAATGTATAATATAATGCATAATTTAGGGATCTGTTGGCCCCTTGTCTTGGAACAGGGGTATTGAACATAATATAGTGGGAGAAGAAATGCAGGGTTACTCATTCTATCTGAATTACCTGCCTATCAGAATGTTTATGTAGTAATAATTGAAAGGCAAATTTATTTTCTGGATAGAAAATAACATTATT
This sequence comes from Crocidura indochinensis, assembly GCA_004027635.1. Classification (NCBI taxonomy): domain Eukaryota; kingdom Metazoa; phylum Chordata; class Mammalia; order Eulipotyphla; family Soricidae; genus Crocidura; species Crocidura indochinensis. The sequence goes on along the minus strand of PVKC010033920.1, from coordinate 7,528 downwards.
TCACTGAGATCTGTGACTTTTTTTGTTTTGTTTTGGTTTTTGGTTTTTGGGTCACACCCGGCAGTGCTCAGGGGTTACTCCTGGCTCCATGCTCAGAAATTGCTCCTGGCAGGCACGAGGGACCAGATGGGGCACCGGGATTCAAACTGATGACCTTTTGCATGAAAGGCAAACGCCTTACCTCCATGCTATCTCCTGGGCCCCAGAGATCTGTGACTATTATGTAGACTGCCTTAACATCTTCATTTATCTGCCAAATAATAATGATTACCTTGTTGTTGTTGTTATTTTGGGAGGTCACACCTAGCTGCGCTCAGGGGTTACTCCTATCTCTGAACTCAAAAATCGTTCCTGGCAGGCTAGGGGGTGCATATGGGATTCCATCAATCTAACCAGGGTCAGTCCTGTGTTGGCCACATGCAAGGCAAAAATCCTACCACTGTGCTATTGTTCTGGCCTATACCATGTTTTTTTTTTTTACCAATGTGGCATGATGTGTAGTAGGTCATTGATTTTAAGTTCCCTTAGTAATACCTTTCGATGAAAAGGAAGTTATTTTACTGTGCCTATGCAAAAAAAAAAAAAAAAAGCGCAAATTAAAAAAATTTAATTGTTGTTGCTTGCTTTTCTTTTTTTTTTCTTTTCTTTTCTTTGCCTTTTTTTTTAACCCTCTGCTTTAATTTTATTTCGGGACCTTGGTTAGTGTTTGGTTGTTGTCTTTATTGCTGTAATGCTTTTCAAGTTTTTTTTGTTTGTTAGTTTTATTTTTGGTTTTTTTTTGGGGGGGTTGGCATTATTTTTATGTTTTCCTTCCTTTTTCCCTTTCTTTTCTTAAACTGATTTTTATAGTCTCTAGAAGGACTCCTCCCATTATTTGTTTGAACTTTTGACCACCTTATTTTCTTACCTACGAACAGAACCACATAACTTGAACCATCTTGTTCTGCCTCACAAATTGAGGGGCAAATAATGGAGGGTACCAAGACCAAACAGTCATATGAACATTAAGTAGAAATAAAGAAATGATCAGACTTAAATCCAAAGCCAAACAACAGAAATGATACTCAATCTACAATAAGCTAGACACAGAAGGAACCACTTATACTAGAAGCCTGGGAGGGGGGCAAAGGAAGGGCAATATGGGATGGGATGCATGCTGGGAACAGGGGTGAAGGGAGAACAACATTGGTGGTGGGAATGCCCCTGATTCAATGTCACTATATACCTAAAATACTACTGTGAATGATTTGTAATCCACTTTGGTCAAAATAAAAAATTATTAATAAAAAAAAGAAAAGGAAGTTAAAAAAGAAATTTATAGGCTTGGTAAAATGTTTCCTAACTCCTTTTTTCCTGTCATCATTAAAATTACAGTTTTAATGATGACATGCTAAATAGTGAAAAATATATGACCCAGTAACTTATCCCAATTGACCACCTAGTAAAACCCCAAAAATGTGAATGACATCAACAAAAGACATGATAGCACACACACTCCTGCCAATTTGAATCTTGAGGCAAAGTCTCCTGAGATAAATAAGTGTCCATTCATTAACATCATTGATTTTAGAAGTGATTTGTAATTCAGCATTATTGTGCAATGGAAAACTAATGCAGAAATTGGTTCCAGGAATAGAATAGTGCCATAAGATAAATGCAAAACATGTGAAATTTATTTGAAGCACAGAACATAGCAGAAAAGACATGCTAGAAGAGACTAAGATATCATGAAAGAATCATTATTGAAGGCTGAATAAAATGATAAGAAAACCTTTAAAGATAGCTATATTTTCTATTTAATTTTAAATTTGATTAACCCACAATTGGTTTGAAAGGTAAGGAATTACAGGGATTTATGTTTGCAAAACATTCACTGCCATTCTACCACCAAAAGGACTACTAAACTTTTCATTCTTTGAGTTTTATTGTTTTTCTGATCAGTTTTTTAATTTTGCTATTTCCTATTCACAGGTAAATAAAAATACCCGATAATTTTTTCACTCCCTTCCTTATGTATTTTAACCAAATAAACTTCTCTAAAGGAGTAGCAATCTTCTTTTTCTTAGGTATTAAAATATATTTCATGCTATGGATGTTCTCTTTATTATACACATGCTTACCTACCTTTTAATATAGACAATGACACTGTTTCTAGGGGTTTTATAACATGTATAGTGTAGAGAATCATTTCCACTTTACTTACTATATAATTTTAATGAAGACTTGGATCCTCAGCTAAAATTATTTTTTTCTTTTAATACATGTAATTGATTACATTCTTAGAGGATCCTTTATCAATCTTTCTTCCCTTCTTTGGTCATTTTTAATAGAACAATTCTAAAACCAAGTGAAAAAAATTTCTTCCTATAGGACATGATAATTACAGATAAAGGGAAAGGTCAAATATACATATAACTGGAGGGATGTATATAATTCACCCCTTTACAAATGCTTATTAATATTTCATGGCAAAAATAGATATTTTAAGAAAATATTTTCATAAGTATAGAATACTCAGGAATTCATGTTCATAAAGAAAGAGATAAGGAATACATTGTTATGTTATTTATCATGAATTCTAAGGATATTTATTCAGAGATACAAAGTAAACTAACAGAAGTGTTAAATTTAGGAAGAAGCGGTGGTGCAGAGCAGTAAGTACCTTGCCGGCACTAGCCTAGGATGGACCAAGGTTCTATCTGGCTTCCCATATGGTCCCCCAAGCCAGGACTGATTTCTGAGCATATCAGGAGCCAGGAATAACCCCTGAGCATCACTGGGTGTGGCTCAAAATATTTTAATGATATTTCTTTATTGGATTTTAAAAACAGAATAATATTTCATTCTTTTTTGGAATGATTATAATGATCTTTTTTTAACTTTACTAGAATTTTACTCATTATTTTTTGTCCATTAACTTTTATAATGTTTATAAATAATGAAGTTGGCATATTTGTTTTCACCAGAATATACTTGGGAGTCTGAGATATTGAGACAATAGATCTAAATTTGCCAAATAATATTCAGATAGTAATTGAAGAGGCCAAATCAGAGCCTGGTCTGTCTTGAGCTAAGATCCCCATTTATCCATTAGGCTACACACAACAAGGATTTCAGTTCTAATATTCATGAAGGTAATAGATTTTATATCAAAATATTAATTATACTAACTATAGGTCTAAGACATTAATGAGACAAAAGCATTCTATAAATTTTTTTAGAAATTGTCCAAGTCTTCTTAGATTGGTTTTATTAACTTATTTGCTTTTGCTTTTGCCTGCATGTGTTCTTGTTGTTTTTGAATGTTTCCCTTTTTAATGACGTAATTTTTAACTATGTACCACTTTCAAGTTCAGTGGTTCAGTAGAACTGATAGAATTTAGAAACCTGTTACACACATGGTTGGGACTTATTATAGGAAAGAATACAAATGATAATATGTGACAGAAAAAAAGATTAGGAGAGCTGTATCTACAAGAGATCAGACAAGACAAGACTTTCACAAAGACAAAACTGAATTCATTCAGCAATGAAGAGTGGAAATGCATATGTAGTATTGCCAAGCATGAAAACTAACTCAAGATTTGTTCAGGAATTTCCATTAGTTGTTGGACACATTAGCATGAAGTATTGATGTGACTGATCTTAGTCGCTTAGTCATCCGTCACTTCAAATATAAATTTTACATCATTTGGCTCTATATTTTCAACATCAAGCACTATTTATCTAAACCATCTGTTGCATACAGAACCCCAGATGCACAATAGATTTTTATTTGTTTAGACATTTACAAAGCATATTTTTATTTAAATATTATATCTCAAAAGTAAAATCCCAGTTAATTTGGAACATTCACTTGAACACCTCAAATGTGCTGATTCAAACTTTAACTGGTCATAAGTTCTGCTGAATATTTGTCAGAACTTTATTTCAGAATATTTACAGTATTTCAAGACGGTCCCTTTGCATTATTCTTACCCATTTTCTTGCATTTCTCATGTAAAAACTCTCGGGTATATGGAGGACACATTAAACTAATAATTCTGACTTTCCCATTCTTATGACAGCAATATCAGGAAAAATATTGAAAATATATATTTTCCATTTTGAAAAAATGTGGAAAAATTTAAAAGAAAGCAAATTTTTGTGAATAAAATTACATAAATAAATATTCAAATAATAACTACCTCCCTACTTTTTTAAAAAATTAATTAATTTTCATGAATGACATTACAAATTTTTTGCCTTCTGTATTGCATAATTAATCTGCTTAAGGAAAAATCTGTATTTACATAAATCTTTTTATTTTTTAAAAGTGTATGACTTAAAGAGTTTTTATTTGCATTTTTATTGTGGCAAATATATAAACCTAAAGTTAACAATTTTACTATTTTTAACTGAAAAATCTGCTGTTTTAAATACATCCATATGATACCCAGATGTTGTCCCAATTTCTAACTGTTTTTTCCCCTAATTGAATCTCTGTGCCCATTCAGATATTACTATCTTTGTCCTTGGTAACTACTATTCTATTTTCAGTTTCCATGCTTTTCACTGTTCCGGTTGTCTCTAGAATAGAAACAGAATCACCAATATATTTCACGATTGCTTTATTTCACTTGGCATGAGGTATCTTGTAAATCATAAATCAAGGTAATTTTTTTTTTTTTTGGTTTTTGGGTCACACCCGGCAGTGCTCAGGGGTTACTCCTGGCTCCATGCTCAGAAATTGCTCCTGGCAGGCATGGGGGACCACAAGGGGCACCAGGATTCGAACTGATGACCTTTTGCATGAAAGGCAAACGCCTTACCTCCATGCTATCTCCCGGGCCCCTCAAGGTAATTTTTATTATCATTTTATTTCTTTTATGTTTTAAATTTATTTTAAGGATGAATATTATTACATTATAGCTATGTGCCATGTTTTTGTAATATATACTTGTGAATAGATATTTGGGTTGGTTTTATGTTGTGAGTAAATTTGCTAAACCATTCATTTACAAATATTTGGTGGTGGGGAAATCTCCATAATTAAACTAAATATCCAACTTTCTAAATTTGGAGGCTTAAAATTAGTGCTCTGAGAAATTCATCTACAAAATGTACAAAAGCTGCTGATGAGATAGCTGATGATTTTTAAGAGTTTGAAAGAAATTCTTGATACCACTTTTAGTATTTGAATTATATAACTAGAAAGGAATTGGTGGGTGAAATGGTAATGCACTGATTATATTTTTGAATTTATTACATCATTTACTACAGTAAGTGCTCCATTTTGCTTCCCACAAGAAGTATAAAGATATTTGCATTTAATCTCATCTTCTCAATTCTTATTTTCTAATTATTTCTTAAGGATATTCTTTTTATTGGTAATAGTTTCAAAAGTATGAGTAAATTAAAATATAAATATGATGGTTTGGAGAGAAAGCACAGTTGCAGGGTGTTTGCCTTTCATGCAGACTATCCAAAGCAGACCACGGTTTAAATCCCGGCATCCCATATGCCCCCTTGCTTGCCAGGAGTAATTTCTGAGCACAGTACCAGGAGTAACACCTGAGCGCCGCCACCGGGTGTGACTCAAAATATGTATGATATTTGTATAATTAAAATAAGATTAATGACAAAAATAAGTTTAATGATACTGCATTATGATTTTTATTTCATTCCTCAAGATTAGAAATACTGAGTTTTTTCATGTGTTTGAAATTTATTACTATAATTTAAATTATGTTTTCATTTTAAATTGAGTATTTTGCTTTTCATTTTTAAGTTTACAGTTGTTTTTATATGTACTAGATATAATTACTTAACAACTGTCATATTTTCAAGTACATTTCTATTTTGGGGGTTATCTATTTACTATCTTAATATCATAGATGTGAACATCTTTACATTTCATTAAGCTGTAAGCCATCTATTTTGTTGATGTCTGCTAATGATGTGTTTTAATGTGATGTGTCTTCTTCCATCAGAGTTTTATACTTTTAATTTTTATTTTTAGGACTTTGCTTGGCTTATGTTAATTTTATTGTTAGAATATAACTTGATTTTGCTGTATGTTAAAGTGACTTATCCAGCATGTGTTTTTTTTCCACCAAAATTTTTTAAAATAGGAGAGAAATATATATTTTCACTTTGAGTGTAGAGAATGTGTTTATATCTAATTCCACAAGTAGAAAATGTTGGATGCTTTATTAGTAAAAACTACAAATCAAAGATAAAAGGCACCAGTTATGAGGTGCTTGGTGAAATGATGGTAATATTTGGTACAATATAATTCTAACACAGACAAGAGACTACACTTCCCTCCACAAATATTTTAATGACTACGGTACTGACTAAGAAGTAAAAAGAATAGAGTAAGATTCCTATAGAAAAAAATGAACAAACTAGATAAAAATAAAGAGAAGAATGATATAAGAAAAAAAAGTTGGGGTCCAGGCGGTGGCGCTGGAGGTAAGGTGCCTGCCTTGCCGTGATCTAACCTAGTACGGACCGCGGTTCGATCCCCTGGTTCCCCATATGGTCCCGCGTGACTACCAGGAGCAACTTCTGAGCCAATAGCCAGGAGTAACCCCTGAGCGTCACCAGGTGTGGCCCCCTCCAAAAAAAAAGAAAAAAAGTTTTTTTAAAAATAGCCAAATAAAATAAAATATTTAATTGTGGACATCAGGCTGGGAATCTCTGTGAATCCAAGCCTGCTTAGTGGGGCCAACTGCAAAGAACTGTGAGTTCTGTCTTTTCTTTGTGTTTATCTTTCGTCTCCTGTCCTCCGGACCTCGTGGGAGTGGGCCATATTGGCTCCAAAAAAAAAAAAAATCGCGGCCGCATAGCAAAGCTACCCGCACTCTTTCTAAAGAAAGAACAACATCGCAACAAGAAGAGAAAAAAAATCAAACTAAGGACTGTGCTGGACAACTGAAGCCCAACGTTTCTCTCTGGACTCTCTTCTCTGCTGTGTGCCTAGGCCCAAGATTTGATCCTTTGAGAGGCCTCATCCACAGAGGACTCCACTACCTTGTAGGCAAATCGACACATCCAGAAAGGGCGGAACCAGAGGAGTGTGGCTGCGCACATCATTTAGTCAATGAACACTACCACAACACGTAGAAAAACACACAATACAAGTGTGACAATGGGCAAACAACGCAGGCCAGTGTCAGACATAGAGAACGAAGATGACAATTCTGATGACCAGACAACGACCAACGAACTAATCAATCTCTCAGATAAGGACTTTAGAAAAGCAATATGGAAGATGCTGAAAGAACTCAAAGAAGCCATGGACCGACTTGAACAGAACACTAATAAGAATCAAGAAAATATGATGACAAAAATCACAAAACTCCAAACTGAAATAACATGTCAACTAACAGGCCTGAAAAACTCAGTAAATGAACTGAATGGAAAAAAGGATAACCTCAACACCAGGGTAGAAGAAGCTGAGAATAGAATTGGTGCTTTGGAAGATGAGATAAATAACAACCCATACAGCAGGAGAGATTGGAAAAAAAAACTTAAAACAAAC
>PVKC010033919.1:0-13841 GCA_004027635.1 Crocidura indochinensis | reverse complement strand
GTGTGTATATACCTCCCTCAGGAGGTGCCCCAGCTAGTGGAGAACAAACAGGTAACAAATACAGTAACAAGAAATAATGAGGACCACTATGGGGAGAACAAGGAGTTATGGATGTTGAAGGGACAAGAAGCAGGAAAAGAAAAGGTGGGAGGTGATTCAGGGCTGGGCTTCAAGTTATACAATGAGACTTGGCAGTTCCTGGGGCACCACCTGGGCTGACAATACCTTGGCATGGTGCAGGTCAACTCCATACATGGATAACTTCTTAGCATTCTCCAGGAAGTGAATCTCTGCCTCTCCCGGGGTCATGCCCCTATGAGAAAGAAAAGTTCGGGTGGTAGTGAGAAGGCCTGCTGACCCAAAGCAGCCACTTCTAGTGATTCCATTACCTTGCCTCCAGTACAAGATGATAAACCTCTGTATCTCTTTTTCCACCTGCTCCATCCTTCCCCTGCGTAAGCCCAGGCCTAGTCGTTGCCTCTAGGAAGCTCTCCCAGGCTGAGTTGAGAGTCTAGATTTTTGCCTCCTGAGTTATGAGTTATGGGCAAGTCACAATTTTTGCTTCTCTGTGGTCAGGTAGGAATCATGCAAATCCCCACAGAACGATTTCCTGCAGGATACATTTCTGCTGGAATTTGGTCTCAGAACCCACTTCCTGTCCCCTGAGTTACAGTAGACAGTTGCCCTTCTTGGAGAGAGATATTCAGGGACTCATGAACTCAGAAACCGTGGTTTCTGAGAAAGGGCCCATTTCACTTTGGACCACAGTCAACATTCACTGTCTCTGCTGACTACATTCCAAGCACTTTACATGTACCTCCAGACATACTGGATCCTCATACTAGCACCCTGGGAGAGACACTCTCATTTCTCCCCTTCCTCAGCTGTGGAAACTGGCCTGGAAAGGTTGTGTGAATCTCCCAAGGACACACAGTCATGAAAGGTCAAAGTCAGAAGATGAATGCAAATAAGGTGACCTGCACTTATTCCTCCAAGTCTCTATTTCCCATTTCTGCTCTGTCTGCCTCAGAATGTTGGATCTGTGGACTCTTGGTGTCAATATGCTCTAAGTCCAAAGGGCTACTTCTGGTAGGGCGTGACTGAGCCATTTCAACAGCCCACACTGATGGGAGCTTGCTCAAAATAATGACACTAGCCAGTTCCTAGCATTTCCAGCTACCTCTGAAGGGAGGCACAGAGGTTAGTCGACGAGACACTGGCCTCAGGTGAACAGCTGCCACTTACTACTCAACACAATTGGATATATAGGTCGTGAACAGAGCCAGGTCAGAACTACTGTCTAAGTTTTGGGAGTCATATCTGTACATATGCACCTATCCCCACCCCCAGTCACATCAGGTTTCCCACCACATCTGGCCCTGGGTCTCTCCAGCTGCAGTCCCAGGGACACACCTTCCTCAAAAGCCTCCATCCTTACTGTACCGAATAATCAGCACCATCCCCCACCCCACACCCAGCAGCCTTCAGGCCTCACAGTGCACACTCAGCGTTCCCATAACAACCCTGCTCTGAAAGCCCCAAAGCACTTGCAGCTTGAAAGGACCCTGGAGACCATTTCCTTTGAGGATTCTCCCCAGGAGAGTGGCACCCTCACATCAGGTTGTTGTGGGGAGCATTCAGTGAGTTACTGAAGAGGGAGGGGGTGTTTTTCTAGGCTTCTAATGCCATGGGCCCAGCGAGGCCAAAGACTGTATACAGAAAATTCTTCTTCCCAAGTTCTAACTATGGTGCGAGACTGTTCACCTGAGACTATAGCCAGCTATGGGCAACAGTGGAGGTTAAAGGAATGGCCAGCTTGCACCACAGAGCTAGAGAATGACTGACTCCTCCTCTTGGGGAAAGGCCTAACCTTCCATCACAGCTCACACACATGACTTCCATGGGAGTGACTCATGCCCCCAGTAAACCAATGAGGTAGATTCTCTGAGCAGGGAACAGATGAGGAAATGAGTGAGAAGAATGCGCTGCCTGTCCAAACTGACTAGAGTCAGGTGAACCCTGATGACAGTCTGGCTTTAGAGTCCAAACTTCTGCATTTAATGCAGCGATCAAGACAGCAGGGACACAAAGGGGCTGTTTCTACCTCTCACTGGCAGATAAAAAGATTGACTGGCACAGGTAAGAGGCAGGGGATTTTCACATGCCCGAAGGAGTTCAGCACCCATTCCTGGTGGACAGAGGCAGCCCAAGTCAATGGCCAGCTCTCAGCACACCTCAAATGAGGGACAAGGTTCATGCACATAGATGGCATCCATAGGGTTGAGGAAGAAGGTTCTGGCCACCTTAGAGGGTGACCCCAGGGGAGATCACTCACCGGTATGTCTTGTGCAGTTCCATGATCCTCTCTTCCAGCTCCCGGGTTTGATTGGGGGCAAAGCGAAGCTCGCTGACATAATTGGCCACATGTTCCTCAGCATCATAGTCACCCAGCTCAGCCTGCACAGCATAGGATCCCAGCAGGGCATGCGTGACAAAGGAGCAGGGCAGGCGGCCCGTGATGATGTCCGCCCGCAGCTGCAGGCACAGGTAGTATCTGGAGACGGGGGAGAGTAGGCATGGGTATGGGGCCTAATATTCCAGAGATGCTCTCAAGCATAGTTGTCCCTCCAGTCCAGCAGCACCAAATTGATCAGGGTCCGACTCAGAGACAGGTGGATGCTCATAGACACCAGCATTTCTTTTTCTTTTCTTTTTGTTTTGGGTTTTCGGGTCACACCCGGCAGTGCTCAGGGGTTCCTCCTGGTTCTACACTCAGATTTTGTTCCTGGCAGGCTCAGGGAACCATATGGGATGCCGGGATTTGAACCACCATCCTTTTGCAAGCAAGACAAACACCCTACCACCATGCTATCTCTCAGGCCCCGACACCAGCATTCCTCTTATGCCTAAGCTGGGCACGTTATAAAAGATGGCTTTGCGGGGGCCGGGTGGTGGCGCTGGAGATAAGGTGCCTGCCTTGTCTGCGCTAACCTAGGATGGACCGGACTGCGGTTCGATCCCCCGGTTCCCCATATGGTCCCCCGTGCCTGCCAGGAGCGACTTCTGAGTGAATAGCCAGGAGTAACCCCTGAGCGTCACCGGGTGTGGCCCAAAAACCAAAAAAAAAAAAAAAAAGATGGCCTCGCAACTTCGCCAAAACATCATTTCTTGCGTTTTAGAGATTTATTTTTTCACTACCATTCTAGCATTTTCAATTTCATAGCCATCTACCAATTTGTTACCTCTTTTGATCTGCTTGTGAGGGCACACAGGCCTCTGCTCAGGCCTTACTCCTGGCTCTGCACTCAGGGATCATTCCTGGAGGGGTCCAGGAGGCCATATAAGGATGCTGGGGATCAACTGTGTATAAGGCAAGTGCTCTATCTACCTGCTGTGCTATGGCTCCAACCCCCATTGACACATTCTTAGTGGCTTTATGAATGTAAACCTTACACATGGCATTGGTTCAGTCTCAATTTACCCCCCAGAGGTCCCAGTCATCAATGGAGTGGCCAGTCCTTCCTGCTCCACCACACTTTGGTAAAGCAGCCAATTTTGATATGGTCTGTACTTTACAATGTGTACAGTACAAACGACATCTGTTCCTACAGTTTCCTCTCCATTCAAATGACATGCTGTACAAAAGGGCCTCCCCAAGGTGGCACCTATAACTTGAACATCCCTACTTGGTTGCTTTATTTTATTTTATTTTGGTTTTTTGGGCCACAGCTGGCAGTACTCAGGGGTTATTCCTGGCTCTGTGATCAGCAGTCACTCATGGTAGACTCTGGGGGACCAGATGGGAAACTTGGGATTGAACCAGGGTTGACTTGCGTGCAAGGCAAGTTACCTACCCCCAGTGTTATTACTCCAGCCCTACTTGGGTTGAGCCTTAGCATCTACATCCAAAAATGGGTTAGCATCATTTCCTCAAAGTGTGCTCCTTTGGGCAGAAGTACAGCAGGTAGGGTGTTTGTTTTGCATGTAGCTGACCCGAGTTTGATTTTCAGCATGTCCCCCTCAATCTCCATAAGGAATGAACCCTGAGCAGAATCAGGAGTAAGCTCTGAGTACTGCCAGGTATGACCCCAAAAACAAAAGAAAAAACAAGAAATTGAAAAGTGTGTCTTCTGCAGCCGGCTCTCACTGAACTGTCTCAAAACAAATCAGTTTAAAGAAAACATTTCCAATCAGTCGGCTATGATTTGTTTTATATAACTTTTATGCACACTTGGATGGCTTTTACAATTCTTGGAATCATTTAAAGCTATGTTTATTGCTTTTTTCCAGTTACTGTGCATTTCCGGAAAATGTTGCAATGTGTTCTCAGCCAGCAATGCCGCCTTGGAGCCCATTTTGTTGTGTTTCCCCATTTTTCCCCCTTCTTAGTGACTTTCACTTAGTGTTAATTTGCATTGCTCCATGACACTGCTTTGAAGACAGAACTGTAACCCTGATAGATAGGAGAAAAGGCCTGTGTGCTTAAGGCAGGGCTTTCCAGAGTCATGTTCACTTCTACAAATGCAGGCTCCTGGACTTCGTGTGGAATCATAGGAAAAGGTAGGGAAATCTGCCCAACACACTGACCAATCTTTACTTCTTCATCACTTTGACCCATTTATTTTGGACCAAAATAGCTTTGACTTATTATCTGGAAGCAACCCAAGTGCCCAGGAACAGGTGACTGGAAAAAGTTATGATACATATACAACATTAAATACTACTCAACTGTAAGAAAAGATGAAGTCATGCAATTTTCTGATACATGAAATGGATGTGGAGAGAATCGTGCTGAATGAAATGAATAAGAGAGACGAAGGGACAGACAGAATGATTACACTTATCTCCAGGGTTTAAAGAAACATATCAGGAAAATAACAAATGACCAAAAGCAGTAGAAGTGTAGAGAAAATAGCAGGTCGTTAATAAGAAGCTTGCCAATGGAGGGTAAGTAGGAGATATGTCAGGGAAGGAACCTCTACAATAATGATGGAGGGAAGTGGTCATTCTGGACAAGGACTGGGTGCTGAAAGGATATAAAGGGACATGTATGATACCCTATCAGTAACATTATTGTAAACCACAGTGCCTAAAAAGTGGGTGAAGGAATGGGGGCTGGAGCCATAGTACAGTCAGTACTTTGTCTTGCATGTAGCTGATCTGGATTCAATCCCCGGCATCCCTATGGCTACCCCCTAAGAGTGATTCCTGAGTACAGAACCAGGAATAACCTCTAAGTATAATCAGGTATGATCCAAAACAACAACAGCAACAACAAAACATAAAAATGAAAAAAGAAATGAAAAGGAGAAATGAGGGCCCGGAGAGATAGCACAGTGGCATTTGCCTTGCAAGCAGCCGATCCAGGATCAAAGGTGGTTGGTTCGAATCCCGGTGTTCCATATGGTCCCCCTGAGCACTTCTCGGTGTGCCCCTCCCCCCCAAAAAAAGGAAAAGGAGAAATGAAAAAATGTGTCTGCTATGAAGAAAGGAGGGAAATAAGGGAATTGGTGAAGAAAAGACACTGGTGAAGGGATTATTGATATTGGAACATCGCATGCCTGAAATAAATAATAAATAATGAATAACTTTGTACCTGTAATTTACAGATTCAATTAAGAAAATAGAAAAGAAATTGCTTTGACTTAATTAGCTGCTATGGCCACCCATCTAGAGGACACCCATGTGGGTAGGGCTAACATCCTCTTTGTGTGCCTGGGAGTGTGGTGCTCAGATGCCAATACCATGAGCAGAGGTTCCTGTGGGCAGAATAGAGGGGAAGGGATCAGGCTGGCTTCAGTCCATAGCCTTCTGGGACTTTCCGGGAACTGAGTCAGACCCTGGTGCTATTCTCTGGACTTCAGGCTGGCATTGAGGCCAACAGCCAAGGTCAGGGGCCTGCTTTTGTCCAGGAGCAGCTGTCTTCACTCCCAAGGCCACAGTGAACCCACCCCAGGCTCTTTGCCCACTGCTTGGCAAACATTGAGGAGAGGCCCAATCTCCCTATCTCCACTGTAGGAATAACTCCCAGTCACACCTTACTAGCAGAGGTAGAATGCTGCCCACCCTATGGAAGACATAGCCCCAAATGGGAGATTTTCTTTGGAACTGCTTATGGACCAGAAACCTCAGGGCTGGAGAGGCAGTACAGAAGTTAAGGTGATTGACACGCATGAGTTCGAATCCCAACACCGTACTTGGTTTTCTAAGCATCTCTGGTATGGTCCTAGAGGCCCCCAAGCACTGCCTGGGTGGCCTGGACTGTAATTCCCGGCATAGCAGGGCCCAAGCAGTACCATATCCCAGGGCCCTTGAGCTGAACTACTGGCTTCAGATCTCCAGGAGAGGTCCTGGGTTTCCTGAGGACCACTTAGGAACCCACACCCCATAAAAGAGAAAGGCCTCTCCCAGTTCCAGGAGGACGGGTCCTCTGGAAGCTCATGTGGAATGGAAGACTGCTTAGATCTTCCACCTGTACTTCCAGCAAAGCTCTCCCATTCAGCAGCCTGCATGGTGACAAACAAGGTCACACACCCCAGCTCTGGGAGGGACAGACTTCAGGTAAGCTCAGGAGCACAAAGTAGCACACAGAACCCAATTCTATGTGCCAGCACTAGAAAGTGTTCTCACCAACCCCTCACTTGGTTTCCACCATGGGGCTGATATGTCAGGACCCACCTGGGTGACAACTGTTTACCCAATTGTTTGTTTTTGGTTTTTTTTTTTTTGGACCACACCCATTTGATGCTCAGGGGCTACTCTTGGCTATGTGCTCAGAAATCACTCTTGGTTTGGGGACCATATCGGACAACGGGGGAACGAACCGAGGTCTGTCCTAGGCTAGCACTTACAAGGCAGATACCTTACCTCTAGTGCCACTACTCCGGCCTGACAACAACTGTTAGAGGAGGATGTGGCTGGGTGCTCGGGGCCCTCTGCCCCTGAGAACAGCCTACTTGAGTGAAGTATGGGATCCCAGTGACTGCTGTTCTCACTGCTTCATCTGGTGTCTGCAATAAGCACCCGAATTACATGCCACATGGTCAGCTCACCTGTCCCCTCCACGACTCTCACCTGGTGATATCTTCTGTCAGCTGAGCAGGGTCTGGGGGATAGAACTTGACTGTGAAGGCAAAATTCCAAGGGCTACCTGAGAAGAGAAGACAGGAGAAGGATCAGAGGCCATGTCCATCACCCCAGGGGGGTTGTCCCACACAGTACCATCCTAATGGCAGTTCTTTAAGGTTCCTCATGTTCATAACCTCAGGCAATGTAAATGGGAACCCTTGGATGTAAATCCCACAGGACAGACGTGCAGAGTCTGAATCCAAGGTTAACAGGCTGGCTTGCAAATAGGAAGGAAAGGCAGGGTGTCTGGTGGTTACACCATTCAATACACCTCGCCTCACGAAACCTTGAAGCTATTCTGTAAGTGTGTCCTAGGGTGGTTTCATATTGCAGGTGAGGACAGTGAGATAGCTAGTCAAGGTCACCTCGTTAGAAGTGGCAATGCTGGAGGAATACAGAGCACCCACTCTTCCCAAGACCATTAGGGGAGCAAGGCTTAGAATGGTGGTTTTCGGGGCCCGGGAGATAGCATGGAGGTAAGGCGTTTGCCTTTCATGCAAAAGGTCATCGGTTCGAATCCCGGTGCCCCATACGGTCCCCCGTGCCTGCCAGGAGCAATTTCTGAGCATGGAGCCAGGAGTAACCCCTGAGCGCTGCCGGGTGTGACCCAAAAACCAAAAAAAAAAAAAAAAAAAAAAGGTGGTTTTCACTTTTCTCACACCAGCAGGCCAACAGCTCTCTGCAGATCAGGCCATAGACAGACAGCAGTGACCTCTGCAGAACACTAACTTCTTTACTTTGATAGGCTGGCACCAGTCCATGGATAAAGGGTTGAAACCATCATAACCAGTTAGGGGTTCCTAACTCGGCGTCTTAACACCCTACTCTGCCACTGTAGATTGCAAACTTTCTTAAAGACCAGCATGCCATGATTTCCAAAATGTATTTGGGCGCCAGAGAGAAAGTATAGTGGGTAGGAGCATTTGCTTTGCTTTGGTGATATCACCAATTTGGTTTGATCCTTGGCATCTCATGGTCCCTGAACACTGTCAGGAGTAGCTCTGAGTGCAGAGGCAGGAGGAAGCCCTGAATATGTCCTGAGCTTTGCTGGGTGTGGCCCCACAACAAACAAATGTATCTGACATGCTGCCTCCATTTCTCTAGGGCATCCTGCCAGGTACAAACCTTGGAACACACTTTAGAAAACCCTGCCCTAGCTTACAGACTCCTCAGATGGCAGAACTGGATTATAAATAAGAATTAAAAGGCGAATATAATGGACTAAAAGCATCATAAGGCATTTCACAGGGTTAAATGTTAACCTCCAAATTGAGATAGGAAAAGAAAAAAAAATCAATGGCCACATCTCAAGAATGAAAGGTTGAGGTCTGAGTTGGAAATGGTCTGCAGTTGGAGAAGGGTTGTCTTAAAGTCACTTATGACAGGAAGAGAGACAAGAGATAGGAATGACCAGAGCTACCATCAGAACAATGGTCCTACCACTCCCTACAACATTTCGGCCCTGTGCTCTAAAAAGACTCTTGACAAAATGAGCAAGAGAAGCAGTGGCCGGACAGGGCAACTCCAGGCATATGCTTCCTCCTTGTCCTAGGGTTGGCTGGGGACCATCTTACCCATCCAGCTCCCAACAACTTGCTAAGACACATGTCTGGCTAAATTCATGGGCATGCAGAGGAATTTAATCTGCACAGTGATGCTGACACAGACTTTTCTTTTCATAGACAGAGACTCTAGAGGTCAAAGCACTATGCTGGGGTGGGGTGGGGGGCACTCAGCTAGCAGCAGTCGAGAAGCAGGATCAGAGACTGACTCTCTGCCCCAAAGTCCAAGCTCCTGACCACAGCTGACCTTGGAAAATTCAGCCTCGAAGGGAAAAATACCCCTGTCTCAGGAACAGCAGCAGCAGGAGTTGCGGTCATAGTGATGATAAATGATGATGGTGATGATAAGAGGAATATTAGCTAACACGTACTGAATACTGGCACCATTCTGAAGGTTGAAGATACAGTGAACTTTTTTTTCTTGTTTTGTTTTTTGTTTGTTTTGGTTTTGGTTTTGGTTTTGGGCTCACACCCGGCAGTACTCAGGAGTTACTCCTGGCTCTATGCTCAGAAATCACTCAACCATCATTCTGCATGCAAGGCAAACACCCTACTTCCATGCTATCTCTCCAGCCCCTGTTTTTTTTTTTTTCGGGGGGCCACACCCAGCAGCATTCAGGGATTATTCCCGGCTCTGTGTTCAGAAATTTCTCCTGGGAGGCTCAGGGGACTGGAGATAAAACCTGGACTGGCCGCATGCAAGGCAAATGCCCTACCCACCGTGCTACTGCTCTGGCCCTAAGAATGTATAGTAATCATTTAAGGCTCATTATAACTCTAACGGAATGTACTATAAATGCCCCAGTTTACAGTAGAGGAGATTGAGGCACTAAATTATTAAGAAAACAATGCAAGAAGGTGCTAGGGAGATTACTTAAAGAGAATGCACACAAACCCACGGAGAGACTGACTCTGACCTCGGTACTGCCACTTCCTCTTCCAGTACTGCTTGTGGCCCTGAGGACACTCAAGCAATACCCATGGCATTTTGGGGCCCAAGAACTGGTCTGTGTGTATGGCAAGGGGTAGTCCCTATGTATCCCCAGCCCCTACTAAAACAAATGAAAAACACAAGAAGCAGAGTTGGAATTAGCCTGCTAAGTGGGCTAACTGTTGTTCGCACAGCTGCCACTCCATGTTGTGAAGCAAGCCTCTCAGATCCACTGAGGTTCTGCTAAGGAGAAGCAAGAGCCCAGGGGAATGGGCAACATGTAGGGACAAACAAACAGCCCTGAAGCCTAGGACACATGGGGCCACCTAGAAAGGTTGAGGAGTGCTGCAGATAAAGAGAGGGCCCCTGTTCCAGAGGGCAGAAGAGGGAGAGTGGGGTGAAGTTCAGAGATGGGCTCTGCTAAGGCTGCTCTGGGTGTTCTGAGGTGGCCCAGGGCATGGCTGGCACTAGGCCTGCAGACTGGGGAGCTGCCATGGGGAAGAGCTTCAGCTGATTCCTTTGGCTGCTTCTCTCTGGAGCTCTGGCCCTGCTCTAATGCTGCACACTCACCATTTAGGAGGCGTTCCTAAGCTTCAGGCAGCTGAATGGAGCCTTCTGGGCCCAGGACCCTGTCAGCCTCCCAGGACGTGCTGGGAGGGATTGTCCCTGCCTCTTTGTCTCCCATTGATAGGAGCCCCAGGGAGAGCTCCTTGCAGCCCCTCCTGCAGAGCCCGCTGGCAGTGCAGCCCAGCTGCCTGCTGTCATGGTAACAGGCTCAGTCTCCAGGCCCAGCACAGCCAACTAATGTGGGCCCTGCTGGGCCTGGGCAACCAGGCGCCAGGTCTCCGCCTCCTGATTGCCCCCAGCCAAGGCCACCTACATCCCCCTTCTGCCGTTTGAGGGTAGTTCTTCCACTCACAGTGAGCCTTTGCTCCATGGGCCAGGAAGCACAGGCTGTCACTTGCTGCTCTAGATGCTTTCCAGGCCTTTAAGAACATGGAATCGGGCCTGGGAGCTTATGTCATGCCCTTGAATAAGACTGCCTATCTCTGGGTCTTGTCAGGAGATAGCCAGGACCAGGTAGGGCCCGGCATCCCACTGACTCATTAGCTGCTACAGGCTGGGCCTGCCCAGAGGAAGGATGAAGATCATGAGCTGAGCAAGGGCCAGAACTCTAGAGAGAAGGTGGCACCAGGCCTGAATAAGACAAGCCGCAGGCCACCTGCTTGCCCTCTGGTCCCAGATGACTTCACAGGTACCTTCCAGGGGATATTCTGAACATGGCAGCAATATTACAGCTCACAGGCCAGAAGCTCGAGATTGTTACCTGTGTTTGTTCGTTGTTTTTTCATAGGTTATATCCAGTGGTGCTCAGGGGTTATTCCTGGCTCTGTACTCAGAATTACTCCTGGGGCTGGAGAGATAGCACAGCAGTAGGGCTTTTGCTTTGCATGTGGCTGGCCCAGGAGGGACCTGGTTTGACTTCTGACATTCCATATGGTCCCCCAGACTGCCAGGGAGTGATTTCAGAGCCAGGAGTAGCCCCTGAGCGTCACCAGGTGTGGCCCAAAAACCAATCAATCAATTAATCGATCAATAAATTTTAAAAAGAAATATATTCCTGGCAGTGCTCATGGGTCCATATGGGATGCCACAGATTGAACTTAGGTTTGCTGTGTACTAGACATGTGCCTTATCCACTGTTCTATCTCTCCAAACCTCTAGACTATTATCTTCCTTTTCTTTTTTTTTCGGTTTTTGGGCCACATCTGGTGACACTCACGGGTTACTCCTGACTAAGCACTCAGAAATCAGTCCTGGCTTGGGGGACCATATGGGACGTCGGGGAATCAAACCCCAGACCGTCATGGGTCAGCAGCGTGCAAGGTAATGCCCTACCACTGTGCTATTACTCCGGCCCCTTAGACTCTTATCTTTCTTGTCTGAGATTCTGGCCACTCTCCGGGACCCAACCCCAATAGCTGTTACACACATGGAGCAAATAAGCTCATGTGTTCAAATGCGTGTTCCAGGGTTGGAGGGAACACATTCCCCCATTATGATTTGGGTGCCCTTTTCCTCCCAGATCCACAGAACAGTGGAAGTGGGGGTGTAGGACACTCACTCCGGATCTGCTTCTTGATTTCCTTGGAGGGGTCCAGCCAGTTCTGTAAAAGAAGGCAGAGGGGAAATGAAGGTATGGAATACCCCAAAATAGCCCAGTGGGGAAGTAACCTCCCTGGTTAGCTTTTAGGGGATAGAAAGGCTGGGATGGAGTGCAGGCCTGAAGTGGGTACCCTGGGAGCTGGTATTATACCCTGGGGGCAGGGCTGTACCCTTAGTAGGTTGCCAGGAACAGGTGGGAAGTAGGAAGCTCAAAGATGACACTCAGGGGAAGGCAGGGAAAGCAGGAATACATGTCTCAGTTTCCCCAGGGAAATCTGTCTTCCCTGATATGCTTATAAGGAGTGACTCAAGGGTTCTAGAGAAAGTCTTGGTTGGGAAAGGAACTGGACACAGACTTAGCTGGCTTAGTCTTGGGGATCACAAACTGGAGTCTTGAGGAAAAGCTGATGACAGAAACCAGGCAGCATAGGTAGACTATGGGAACCATGGGAAGAGAGCCCCCCCCAACAGGGCAGGTCGACGGACTGGATCCCTGGAGCCCCCAGCTCTGCAGCTTCATAATGGAAGGAAGGAAAGAAGCCCACTGTCGCCTTGGGGCATGCAGGCACCTTCTGACTGTCTGCGTCGCAGAAGGTCAGGCCGAAGTAGTCCTTCTCCAGTAGGTTGAGGTGCTCACACACCAGGTCGAAGAGCAACTGGCCTCGGCCATGCTTCTAAAATGGGGAGCAGAGATGGTGTAAGGAGGGTAAGGGTGATCCTGACTCCAGGGCAAAGGGAGACCCCAGGAGGTGGTCCTCTCTGCATAAAGTACCCCAGGCTCCACGGGTGCCCTCTAGTAGGACTGAGGATTTACCACTGAGGAGAGGGGACAACAGTGTGCGTG
The DNA here is from genome assembly GCA_004027635.1 of Crocidura indochinensis. Lineage (NCBI taxonomy): Eukaryota > Metazoa > Chordata > Mammalia > Eulipotyphla > Soricidae > Crocidura > Crocidura indochinensis. The sequence goes on along the minus strand of PVKC010033919.1, from coordinate 1,210 downwards.
TGTGGTATATGTCTGGGATCCTTACCTCCACCTCGCATTCATACTCGGAAGAATCGAGCAGGATGACCCGGCAAATGGCACTCTTGTACTTCTTGGCAATCTTCTGGGGTGACTTCTGGGCCTTGCTGGGTGTAGTCCTCTCTGACAGGCCATCAGCCTCACTGTAGTCCTTCTCCTCCATGTCTAGGCTCTGTAGGTCCAAGCAAGGGAAGGGCTTGGGTATGACCTTAACACTGTGGTCATTTATCCCACATTTATTTTGGGGTGCTGGGGCTGAGACCTAAAGTGAGGACCGATGCCTCTCAGAACTCAGGGATGGCCTCAGAATCTGTAGTGGGCAAGCGGAAGAGGAGAACTTGGGGAGGAACACCTGAAAGGCAACCCAACTCTTTCTCCTTTCCCATCGGAGACTGTTGCATCCGCAGCTCTGCCTATTTGAACATTCCAGCCTAGTGCTCAGAGCCATCTTGGCTCCGAGAACAGACCTGGAAGAGTCCACATCTGTGGCTCGTCTTCTCATGGTCTGTCTCAACCTGGCTTGAGAGTCCATACCTACCATGGATATGGCTGAGTCTTTGCCCTCTTCAGGCTTGCCATGAGTTGCCAGTGAGATAATTTAGTAGTCCCAATGAAAAAGGGTGTTTGGGGCTGGGAGATAGCTCAAAGGGTGGGATCACATGTTCTGCATGTGGAAGCCCTGAGGTACCTCCAAGTAGAGCTGGGGAGGCCACTTCCAAGATAGGCCTTGTTGACTCTTGCTCTGGAATTATCAGGCCAAAGTGGGCAGGAGGAGCAGGAAATAAGGTGGAAGAACTGTTTTCAAAATGGTCTCTTGATCTCACTTCAGGGAAATGTGAATTCGGGTCACTGACTTCGTCCTGCTGAGTCTCGGTTTCCCTGATGAGTGAGTGGGGGAAATGAAGCTCCCAGCAGTTTTAGGAGACTTAAGTATAACTGTGAAGGCAGAGCTCAGCCCCCACAGGCCTGCAGCACACTGTGTGGTGGCCACCACCCAAGCACGCACCTGGTCAGCAGGCCTAGGATCCTGCTGGGCCAGTTGCTTCTCATTGGCGTTGGCCTCCGGGTGGCCGTGGCCTGTGGGGGTCACAGGGGTAGTGGCAGCGGCGGCCTCGGGCTGCTGCGGGGCTTCTTCCTGAGCCTTTCTCACATCAGAGTCGGGGCCCGTCTCTGTTGTCATGGTGACCAGCAC
>PVKC010033918.1:0-13728 GCA_004027635.1 Crocidura indochinensis | reverse complement strand
GGTGCAGTTGGGATGCTGCCTTGTTTAAAGAAGGTTGATTTTCAGGGCAGGTTCTTGTAGCTAAACACATGGAGCAAACATACCCTGTGAAAACACAGAGCACACACCCTGCTTTTCCTAATTTCCTAAACAACACCCCATTTTAATTCCCTAAACACAGAGCTCACGTTCTACTTTCCCCTAACCTGTTTGGCTGAGATGCATATATCCCATTCTACGTAGAATAAAGTTACTTATTTTTCTCCTATCTCCAAAGTAGCTTAAGGATGTTTTTTGTAAGCATGCTACTCACCCAGGATCTGACTTTGCCAACTATATCTACAGATTCCGAGCAATTATTCCCTGCCCCCGGAAAATGGGATGGTAGGCCAAATCAGTATGGCAATCTCTGATGTAAAAAGTAGTGCAGTAGTTTTAGGTTCTTGGGATTAGATGTGGATGATGTGAGATCTTTGTTTGCTCAATTTCTTCCACTCCAGTCTCATTGCTATGGGGGAATAACTGAAAACCAATATTTACATCCTGGGTAGCAGAGAATAATATAGCACTAATAGACAGTGAGTGACAATAGAGAATGCTGCCACCTTATAATACTGATCTCCAGAAATTGGCAGTTGACATCAATGCAATATTGTTCTCACCATTAATTAAACTATTTCTCAGGAGGGTGTGTGGGAGTGATAGTCATTTATCAATAAGGACATAGACATAGGGCTCTTCCTAGGCTATTGGTGCCATTTTTCTCCCTTGCATAAAGGTCTTATTCATCATAGTTTTGTTAAATGTTACTGCATCCTATGGACATAGTCCCATCTTTAAAAATTTCAATAAGGTGAATACATCTGGTCCTTTGCATTTTTATAGTCACTTTAAAGTCAACTTTAAAGTCAACTTGTGTATAAGATCTGTACTTTATTTTTTTTACTTAAATTGCAGTTAGTTCCTGTTATCTCAGTGGGCAAAATAGGGTATTGTGTAGAGTTTAACTTGGGCTTTGAAATTCATTACTGGTATCAATAATGGTATCATTCTGGTCTCAATAATGAGTTTTTAATTTACTAACACAATTTATGTATACATATTTATGTCTTCTAAAACTCAGGGCTGGGTAGTGCAGCTGTTAAGGTCCCTGCCTTGCACGTTGCCATTCAGGGTTGATCTCTGACACTCCCTATGGTTTCTTGAACACTGCCACTCTGAGGAGTAACCACTGAGAAGAGAGCTTGGAGTAACTATTGAGTACCTCTGGGTATGTTCTTTAAAGGCCTCAAATAAAGATGAACTTTTCAATAGTTTGAAAGATCACATATATCTTATTAATTCCTAACTAACCTTTGTGATATTATAAAAATACATTTGATGTTTTCGCAATTTGTTCGTTTCTAGCAGATCTGCAACTGCCCTGAATGAACTACTTTACTGGAGTAAAGATATGTAACTGCGGGGCCCGGGAGATAGCATGGAGGTAAGGCATTTGCCTTTCATGCAAAAGGTCATCGGTTCGAATCCTGGAGCCCCATATGGTCCCCCATGCCTGCCAGGAGCAATTTCTGAGCATGGAGCCAGGAGCAACCCCTGAGCACTGCCGGGTGTGACCCAAAAACAAAACAAAACAAAAAAAAGATATGTAACTGCAAGGCAAAGTTCCTTAAAAGGGACACGAGAAACATGGAATAACAGGAGAATGGGTATGACGTGAACTAGTAAAACTGACAGCACTGGCAAGATTCTCTCTTAGACTAGGTGAAACTGCAGAGGACTCTGATCTAATTAGTAGCAAGAGTATGTCTACATAGTCAGTGGGCCATATGAAGTTTCCACTCCACCCCACTGGGGACCCCTGGTTCTGAGGTATCTGTGTGCACATGGCTAATCCACCAATGAGAGCATTTTCTCTGATGTGCCTGCAGAGAACTGTTCTTCAGAGTTACTTTTTTGGTTAAGATGCTTATTCTGACCTGATGCATATCTTTACTTTAATGATATTGCTAAAATATGTAATTTGGTCAAATAAACTGAAGAATCCTAAGATTGTCATTTAGGTCCTATATCCCTAGCTGAATTTTAGATATTAATATGTGTACAGCAAACCTATTCATTTAGCTATTCCATAACTTATGAGTAGATCCTTTTGGTTCTAACTTGCATATTCACAAAATGTGCCTTTCTTCCATGTCTGTGTAAGAACCAAAATGCTTTAAATATTTTCCAGTAGGCAAAGGCACACATTTCTAGGTTATTAGGATTTCGACTCTTGAGTAAACTTGTTGTCTGTGGACTAAAGCTTAATGGCACCAATCATGAACTTAGCTGAATTATAATTTTTTTTAAATGAGGTTCCTACTATCATTCACTTTTGTGAGATGTAGACGTGATTTTAACAGGGTATTGCCAATTCATTTGTAACACAAGTAGGGATATCTAAAAAAACCTGTGTAGAAAATATGATGCCCAAGATTTGACTGACTGAGGAATATCTCTCCAATCATGTTCTTCCTTTCTCCCCTGGAGACAGAAACCATTGGTCTGTGAACCTGTGTGTGGCTCTCTCCGTCTCCACTGTGTCATTGCCCTGCCTACTTTCTAGAGAAGGAATCTGTTTGTATCTAATTTACTATTTAAACCCAGGACCACAGATCTTGACTGATATTTTGTCCTTAACTGGTTTGAAACCTGCCTCAGAAATGCTCAATAACAGTCAGGTATTCCCCTCACATTTTCTTTTTTTTTTCTTTTGGTTTTTGGGCCACACCCGTTTGACGCTCAGGGGTTACTTCTGGCTATGAGTTCAGCAATCGCTCCTGGCTTGGGGGAACCATATGGGATCAAACCACTGTCTGTCCTACACTAGCGCTTGCAAGGCAGATACCTTACCTCTAGCCCCCCCTCACATTTTCTAACATGTTTTGCTTTAAAACAAGGTCTGAGTTTTGTGTCAATGAGAATCCAAAGAACAATTCATCTTCTTGTTACTTCACTGTTAGGATTCCTTCTTGATTCCTTCTTCCCTCCCTCCTTCCCTTGCAACCATCCCTGGCTCTGTGCTCAGGGATCACTTCTGGGGGTCTTAGAGAACCATGAGTTGTTGGGCACAGAACTCAGTCAGCCCATGTCAAGAAAGTGTCCTGCCTCTTGTACTATTCTCTCTAACCCCATAATCCAGCTCCTGAGAAAGGAAAAATAATTTTTTGAGGTAGAGGGAAGCCCTGGTAGTGCTCAGGGCTTACTGCTGGCTCTACATACAGGTGCTCAAGATCATATATGGTGCTGAACGTACCTGAACTAACCTTGGGTTGGTTGCGTGCAAGACAAGTCTCCTAACAACTATACTATCACTCTGGTCCTCACATTTAAAAAAAAATTTTTTTTTTGTTTTTGGGTCACACCCGGCAGTGCTCAGGGGTTACTCCTGGCTCCATGCTCAGAAATTGCTCCTGGCAGGCACGGGGGACCATATGGGGCACTGGGATTCAAACCGATGACCTTTTGCATGAAAGGCAAATTACTTCCATGCTATCTCCCAGGCCCCTTAAAAATTTATTTAGGATTTTTGTTCATACTCAGCAGTGCTCAGCAAGTTCCTCCTGACTCTTCTCTCAGGGCAACACTTCTGGAGGATTTGGGGACCCTGTGGGGTACTGGGTATCTAACGTTCTGCAAATATCACATGGTGGAAGTCTAATGCCAAACCCCATCGAGTATTATCAAGAGACAGACTAAGGCCTATATCTTTGTTTATGGATCTAGAAATGGTGTTGGTACTATAATAACCATACCAAAGACTTGAGTTAAGGAAAAGTTTATTGCCTTCTGTAAGTCTGGTTAAGGAAAAGTTTATTGCCTTCTGTAAGTCTGGTTAAGGCTTTACCCAGCTCAGGGGTCAGAAATCTTGGAAAATATATGAGAAGAGTGCCTTTAATTCAGAAGTTGACAGAATAAGCTTGAAGTAAGATGGGTCCTCTTTTTCTATGAGGGTATCAGATCCTGTATAATAGGCATCTCTGAGTCTTTTTTCTCACAGATTACAAGAGGCTTGGAATTGGCCTGCAAGAAGTTAGTTTGAGGTTTGAGTTTTCATCCATACTCCTGGTCATACCTCTCTAAGTCTACCCTTCCCACCCCAGCACTGCCAGTCTCTGAACTTGGTTGTGCCCTTGCAGCAAACCTCCATGGATCTCCTTCTTGTCCTCCTCCTCTTAGCTCTTTTGAGGAGATATCTGAGGTCCCTGCCACCCAGTTCCAGGACTCACATCTTCTGCTAGGTTAACCTCTTCTTGTTTGTTCTGGTCTTGAGCCGGGACCTGTAATCCTAGCATTTCCAGCTCCTCTTTGAGCCTAGACAGAAAAGGGTAGAGTAGTGAGATGGGAGAGGAGAAACAAGAGTGTACAGAGAAATTAGGCATCAGGCAAAGGCAGGGTGAGAAGCCTTCCTCAGCTATCTTTCCCTTGAGAGCTAAGGGAGGGTCTTCACCTATGCCTCTTCAGCTGTAGTTGATGACACTTCTGCTGTAATTGTTCATGGCGCTGGACAGCTGCCTGCAGGAGCTCCTGGGCCTTCTGGTTCTCCTCCTCAAGTAAATGCCTGAAATTGGAGCCATTAGAGCTGGTATGTCTCTTCCCTTTCCTCTTCCCACCTCCCTGTTAAGTATCTTACACAACAGCTGCTGCCTCCTGGCTTCGAAGGAAGAGGCCTTCACTCATAGTAGAGCTACCCTCGGTTCCAAACTGGGAGCATAGTCGGTGCTTCACATCCTCCAGCTTTGCCTCCACTAGCTTTTCTGCAGCATGGGCAGATGGAAAGATAAGGGAAGGTGATAGTAGAAAAAGTCAGGGATCCACATTCCCAAGGCTTACCTTCCTCGAGTAACTGTTCCTTGCTGTTGTCCAGTGTGCTAATCTCCTGCATCAGTCGCTCAGGTCTCTATGAGAAATTAGAAAATAGGATCTTTCACATCTCCTTCCCCACCTTGCATGTACTTCAATAAAGTCTCACTGAATTTGGTCTTTAGTATGTCTCATTTCTCTGGCCTTCCAAACACCTTGATTTGGTACAAATACAGAGTCTTTGCACTGCCCATTTCCTCTTTCTATGGACAATTATGTGTCCATAGAGGTACATGCTTTGTTAAAGTTCAGGTTTTGAAATACACCGTGGGGTATTTAGTCTAGGGATTCATGAAAAGAATTCCAAAGATGTTCCTTGAAAAATCTGTGACTTTCCCAGTGACTCTCCTTCCCTCTGTGTGGCCTTTTCAAAGATCTCTTCATTCAAGAGTGTAAAATAGGGGCCGGAGAGGTGGCACTAGAGGTAAATGCCTGCCTTGCAAGCCCTAGCCAAGGAAGGACCGCAGTTCGATCCACTGGTATCCCATATGGTCCCCCCAAGCAGGGGCAATTTCTGAGCGCTTAGCCAGAGTAACCCCTGAGCATCAAATGGGTGTGGCCCCAAACAAACAAACAAACAAAACAAAAAAAGAGAGTGTGAAATAAAAATCCACGAGTTGTGAAATTACCCCAGGCACCGAATTTCTAGACCCCATGCAGTCAGGTCTGTAGAAGCAGGGTAGCAGTAAAGAACTAATCAACCAAGCAAGTCAGGAATAGTCTCATGGCATTTATGGCCCTTTGCCTAGTGCTCTCTCCTTCAGCCCCCAAAAGCCAGAACCCCTCTTTCTTTATAAAAAAACAATTCCCAATATCAGAAAGAGGAAGGGAAAGTGAAGAAAGAGAGAAAGAGAAAGAAGTTCTATCCAGTGGGTTTTTATATATCAAAGGAAGAAGTTTAGGGAAGGAGGAAGATGGGGAACACTTTTGTTTAAGGTTGATAGCTTGGTATCTTACACAGGGATCTTTCAAAGATCCAATCATTCTCTGCATACTTCCTTGCTCTATGTCTGCGATAAACAGGTGCCAGTCACTGGCCTATTTGGCTCCACACTATCTGTGCTATGATGAATTTAGACACATCCATGAATTTACATGAGGGATGACTCCTCTTTGGTCCACCACATATGTTCTTCCAACCCATTGAAGATCCTGGGAGGGCAGCAGGTATGAATGGGAAGGAACAGCAGAGAGGATGATAGCAGTTAAAGTGGTGATGAAGACTGGACAGAATGATTTGCTCAGGAACTAGGTATTGTAGATATTAAGGAGTCCTGAATATAACCCTAATGCCACAGGTGGGAGAACTGTCTTTGATTGACTCACATGAAATTCCCATAGATCCTTGTGCTTGCTCATCAAATCCTCCAGCTGTTCTTCAAATTCCAACCTATGGGTCAATCACACAGGATAAAGAGATATAGACAGATATTCTCTACTAATCTATTCCACACCTCTGGAAGGCATTTATATGCTTTGCTCCAAGCATTTTTTTTTTTTGCCACCTTGATCCTCCCACAGAGCACTAGGAGGGAGTTTTTTTTTTAAATCATTTCCCGCCTTTTCTATCAGCTCCACTTACAGCCTACCCACTTAATCCATCAGACCTCATATATTGAGCATTACCTCAGCTGTCTCTGTTTGTTCTTCTCTTCCTCAATCTTGGAATTTAGGGCAGAAATTCGCTCCTTGCAGCCCTGTAGCACGATGTGCTTCCTGGAGTACAGGAAGGAAGCTTTTAGTCATGTTCTATGTATGTATTCCTAGAAGGGGGATAGTTGAAGCACCCACAGTTTCCTCTCCAGGTCTGTTCTAAAGTTTTCTCATAACTGTTTATATATCACATGAGTACAGGACTCCCTGCATAGTCTACTTGAAAAAATGAGAGACACGAATGTGGGTATAACTAAATATAGTATGAACACACATACTAGTATCTTAAAATTTTCAAAATAGTTCTAGTTAGAGTATCTGATGGTGTGGGACCCCAAACACCCAGTGAATTAAATAAGTATTCATAAGTTAGAAACTTAGATGCACAAAGAGTTGAGTGGATAGAAGAATCAGGAATGGGTCAATGCCCAAATAAAGGACTGATTGAAGAGAAAGTCGAGGAATGAGAGGAATACAAGAAAAACTGATGTTTTATCAAAAGAAAATTAGCACACTGAGATTAAACACTAAACACAATGGTCTTCTATTGAAGTCAAGGTGTGAAAACGATCATGTGATCTCTCCACTTTTCTTTTTCTTTTTTTTTTTTTTTTTGGTTTTTCGGGCCACACCAGTTTGATACTCAGGGGTTACTCCTGGCTAAGTGCTCAGAAATTGCCCCTGGCTTGGGGGGACCCATATGGGACGCCGGGGAATCGAACCACAGTCGCGATCTTCCCTTGGCTAGCGCTTGCAAGGCAGACACCTTACCTCTAGCGCCACCTCACCGGCCCCGATCTCTCCACTTTTCAAAGGGGATTGTTATTCTAAGAATCATTTCTCTCACTACCACACTAACAGCATGAAATGCAGGGCAGTGAGACCAAGTGGAAAGCTCTTACCTTTGTGCCTCACCTTCCTTCTCTTTGCAGTGAAGTCGGAGGATTCTTAGAGACTCTGCAAAAAGGGTTAACCAGGGGCCAGAGAGGCCATCAAATTTAGGCACACAAAAGGTTCAATCAGGTGCCTAGAGATAGTTCAGCAGGTAAAGTGCTTGGTTTTTATGCAGCTGGCCTGGTTTCCATCCCCCCTTTACCCTAACAGGTCTCCTGAGCCCCTTCAAGAGTGGTCCTTGGGTACAGAGCAAGAGAAAGCTCTGAGCAGTGCTGATGTAGCCAACAAACTACACACAAGTGGTAAAGGCTGCTGCCCTTGAACCAAATAGCTATTACCTTGTTTTTTGTTCAAGATTTCTTTCAGGCGTAGTTTCTCTCCACTCACTGGAAGATACAACAGTTAGATCAGGCATCTGTCATATCACTGTACTCAAGTGTGTTTAACAAGGTATCAAGAGCATTTTTGTTCAGTTTCAATCTTAATTCTAAATATGGAGCCTTATGGTAAGTCCTTTCCTTCCTGTTCCTAAATTTCCAATGGAGGAACAATGGTGCCTGGTGTTGACAGAGTGGTTGTGAGAACCCTGTGAATACCAGTGTGATTTTTGGAGAGAAGATAAAAGAAAACATAACACAGACTAAGATAAAGGCTGTGATAAAACATATCAAGCAGTAAGGTGCATATGAAGGTGTGGATAGGGTATAGTCTCTTGATGGAACAAGTAGAGGTCTAAGACAGGGACATCTGAGTTAAAAAATTATTCACAGGAATAGGACTTCTGTTGTAAGGACGGGATGTCCTAACAAGGTCTCTGAGTTTACCTGGAGGATATTTCTGAATTAGTACCATTCACAGAATGGGAGATTGTGAGACTGACAAGACCCAATAAGACCCTGACAAAGGAGAGGGAGGGAGGGGCCCTTAGGTCACCTAAAGAATTCTGATTGTCTTGAACTTTGGACTTAGGGAGGCATGACATTGTGAGGATTTCTGAGTAACTCAATATACACTTACAAGAGTCTAGTTCCTTCTTCAGGGTCTCCCAGACAGTCCAGACCTCTCCTAGCTCTTCATTGGTTTTCTTTTTTGCTGTGCCAAAGAACATAAGGATAAACAGCATATAATTATAGCCTCCAGCTGCATTATTTCCTATGTGTGGTGATATTTCCTATTTGTCTTCAACTTTTAGAAGCCTATTTAAATATATTTTTAAATTGAAACTATTGTGAATTACAAGTCTTTCACAGTTGTATTTCAGGTAATAGTAACAGTAAGTTAGGGTCGTTCCACCATCAGGGTTGACCTCCCTCCACCACAGTTCCCAGCATGCATCCCATATCTCCACCCTTGGCCCCCTGGACTGCTAGTATAACAGGTCCATTTTGTGTATAGCTTGTTTTGGTTTGGGCCTCTAGATTCTGTTGTTGTTAACTGTGGTTTGGGTATTTAGATATGACCATTTTTTATTTCCACTCAATGTTCCTGAGACCCCTTAGCCCTGGATCAGATTCATCTTAATTTGTTTTTTTTTTCTCAGTTTGTAGGAGGACATAGAAATATGAGGTAGAACAAGATGATTAATGTTCTATGGCTCTATAAAAAAGGTGGGAGCCCTTATTAAGAAGCTATAAAGTTAAAAAGAAAAAAAAAAGAGGGGAGATGTGTTTTTTTTTTTTTTTTGCATAGGCACTGTAGATGTTGGGGAAATGAGAAAGAAAATTACCATTAGAGGCCCTTATTTTATAGGGAAAAATAAAGAGGTTTACAGAGATAAAACCTTTCTTATTGGGCTTAATTTTGTAGCATGATCAGGATTTTGACTGAACCATGCTTCGTTTAAAGCTTTGCTGTTAGTGCAGAAAAATACTGAATAAGGTCTGGAGAGATAGAACAATGGGTAGGGTGTTTGCCTTGTACACAGCTGACCCGGATTCAATCACTCACATCCCATATGGTCTCTCAAGTCTGCTAGGAGTAATTTCTGAGCACAAAGTCAGGAGTAACCCTAGACCACTAGGTATGATGCAAAGACAAAGAAACAAAAAAAATGAAAAAATACTGAATAAGTTTTCAACAATGGGATTTGCACTTTTCCTTTTTTCCCCTTTGAACTACACCTAGCTAGCTATGCTCAGGGCTCACAATTAGCAGTGCTCAGGGGATCCTATGGGGTGCTGATGAATGTACTAGATTGCATCTGGATTGAATGTATGCAAAGTAAATGAAATGTCCTGTCCATTGTAACTATTGTTGCAGTCCCAAGCAATTTAATTTTGTACAGAGCTGTACAAATCATGTTGTTGGTCCTGAATGACAAAAGCCAAGGTTCCTGAGCTCACCTTGATGAACCTCATTAATCTGATTAATCAGCACCTCAACCCTGGGCTCTAGGCATCCCACTGCAGAGAGAAAAAAAGTTGGGTAGAGATGAGAGATAAGATAGAGTTATGTAAGTCCCTCCGTGGACTCATATATGGAGTAGTGTTGGGGAAAGGAATCCATATTGGTTCTTCAAAAGGTTGATAACTGTTGTCAAGAGAAACAGAGCAAGAACAAGGTATTGAAGAAGGTAACATCGTGGGGCCGGAGAGACAGCACAGCAGTAAGGCGTTTGCCTAAGAAGCAGAAGGACAGTGGTTCGAATCCCGGCATCCCATATGGTTCCCTGAGCTTGCCAGGAGTGATTTCTGAGCATAGAGCCCGGAGTGACCCCTGAGCGCTGCCGGGTGTGATCCCCCCCCCCAAAAATGATACATCGCGCTTCTTCAGCTATAGGGAGTTCTCTTGTGATCCACCAAATACAGTGAGGAGGCAGTTCTGCAGTTTTCTGGTTGGTGTTGGGAGGTGGCTAGTGAAAAGGTTGGCCCTCTAAGAACATGGTTGGAATAAGCCCTTTGACCAAGCAAAGTAGCAGAGGTAAGTTGAAGTGAAGGTGAAAACCGGATTTAGTATTTCCACAAATAAAACTTATAAGTAACAGAGAATGAGTTAATTCCCCATCTGTGCACTATGATCCTGGAGGGGAGTTGACTACTTGCTGACCCCAAAACTCAGACTGAGCAACAGAGAGAGGAGACATGACCTTTCTGCATCTTCTTCACCATTTCCACCAAGCCTTCAACTTTCTGTGAGGGCTTGATCTGTCCTGTAGAGAGAAAAAACCAAGCATTTCAGAATCCTGGAAGGGTAAAAAAGGATCTTAGATAGTATAAAGTGAGACTCTGTCCTTGCTTTGGGTCATCCCACACTGGATATGTTTCCCTACCTCCATTAGGAGTGATCCCTGAGCACAGAGCCAGGAGTAAGTCCTGAGCCCAAAGGGAGTGTGGATATAACTACCCTTCGCAGGTTCTTCCAACCTCCAGAAAAAAAAAAAAAAAGAAATAAAATTTCTATATAGACCATCGGGTTGATATCTGTCAAAGCAACCTGAACCAAGATATTGGTAATGTAGACTTCATATAAATATAGGAGCATATCTGAGGAAGAGAAAACGGCTCCTCTTTAGCACTGTGGTGGGCCCAGGGATAGATAGATGCACACCGAAACACATGTGCACAGCTCAGCTACAGACAAATATGCATGCGCATCTAGACATGAACACACACCTGCGTAGCCACTTCTACACAAACACATGCACCTCTATCGACACACATACATGTCCATGACATCTATGCATAGATTCCCCTTAGGTCAGGACTGCCATAGACGATGCCACACTCAGCAACCCCCTTGGGCTGTTCCCTGCCATGACTCCAAGGGTTCCTAAGGAGACACTCGACCTGTACCTGCTGCCTAGCCCAGTGGCTCAGCTGCAGCAGACAGCCATGACAGGGACAGGGAGACCCAGAGAGGTGATGGTGGAAAGTCTAAAGTGGACAGGTGACCAGAGGCCAGTAGTCTCCTGAACCTTATGTGCCTGCCCTCTCCCTGGCCTGACCCCAGGCTCCTGCACGACCCTCCGCACCCGCCTCTCCCTGTGGCCCAAGGCTCAACGTCCCAGCCCTGGGAGAGCCAGCCTTGGGCCCAGGAAGCCAGGAGACCGTGCCTGAGGAGCCCTGGCCACCCTTCCTTTCCTCTCTCTCCCTGTCCAATTCCCAGTGCTAACCTGCCACAGGGTCCAGGTATCCTGGCAGCCCCTGCGGCTCGGCAGCCCCCGAGCGGCCCGTCAAGCCCGCCATCCCGCTCTGGGTCGAATTTGGCGCCAAAGAGGGACTGGGCAACGGTCAGGGGCGGAGCCTCAGCACGCCTGCGCACTGCGTCCACCGCGCACGCCCCGAGCCACGAGGGTCCTGGCGGGCCCTAATGCGCATGCCTAGCCCCACCTTCCCACGAGACGTCCACTTTGATTGGCTGTTTCCGAACAGCGCCCTCTGGTGGGCCCAGGGAGGACAGCGTACAAGCGGGCCTAGGTCGGGTGAGCGGGTTGTGCCTTGGCTCTGCTGGAAATTCCTGTTGCCTCACCTCATGAAGCTCACACAAAGAGTGATGAGTTTAGTTAGAGAAATAACTACGTCTTGAACTGTCCTAATAATGAGAATGTATGAGGGAAATGGAGAGCCTGTCTAGAGGACAGGCGGGGGTTGGGTGGCGAGGAGGGAGATGTGGGACAATGGTGATGGGAATGTTGCACTGGTGATGGGGGGTGTTCTTTACACGACTGAAACCCAAGCACAATCATGTATGCAATCAAGGTGTTTAAATAAAATATATTTTAAAAAAAACAAAACAAAACAAAAAAGAAATTCCTGTTGCTCCTAAGGTCGTATTCTCTTGTTTCACATTACCTGGCCCATTTGATCTTTACTCGTGATGTGGCAGAATTCTTTGTCATCTCCTCTTCTTGCCCCTTTTACTTACATCTACATGGGGCACCTTGGACTGTCCTTGTGCTTTTATACCGTACTTGTGCACTTTTACAGTAGGCCTTGTGCCACTCCGTACAGGGGATCTGGTTGGATCCCACCACCAGTGACTGTCATTGTAAGTTCTTTCCCCACACTTTTCCCACGAATGTTCTGAGCCATGCCCGTGGACTTGATGGCTTTTCCTAGCGGTATTTGCTGGCCTTGCTGGTGGAGGTTTACTGCTTGCTCGAGACAGTAGACACAGATCTTGCTCAGCGGGTATGGCCAAGGATGCTTTAGGGGTCGGATACTGGTCTCTGCTCGTGTGACCCATCTGCTCCTGCACTGAGGCTTCTTGTCAGCGATTTAAAATGGGTCCTTTTTTTCTTTTTGGTTTTTGAATCACACCCAGTGGCGCTTCGGAGTTACCCCTGGCTCTGCACTCAGAAATAATTCCTATCAGGCTTAGGGAACCATATGGGATGCCAGGAATCGAACCCTGGTCTGTCCCAGTTCTGCCACTTACAAGACAAATGCTCTACGGCTGTGCTATCTCTCTGCACCGGGTCATCGTTTTTTATAGCTTTCTGGGAAGCACCTTATATGCCATGACAGTGAATTCTCTCAACAGCTTAAGTACCAATTTCATGATGAAGCATATTGTCAGCTTTTGTAGAATTTTAATGTGTTGCTTACAGATTTGTACTGGATTTCCACTTTCACAATGAGATGTGGCGAGTCCTCTCTTCTGGTCCAGATTCCTTCCAGCTGTTCAAACTAGTCTGCTTCCTTGCATGGATTTTCCACATTTGCCTATGTATGTCCAGCTGTGTGATGGGGAAACGGAAAAGCTCTGTCCTACTGGTATCCTATTGACTTTCATCTCTGCTTTCTTCATCCTTTTCCTTTGAGTTCACACTGTTTAGAGTTTATTCTGTGTTCTTTCTTCATTAGCACCCAAATCACCTCAGAAATCACTTGCTGAATTGAGAGGAAGTAAAGATATAGCACTCTGTAGCGTTGTTGTTGGTGATGATGATAGTGATTGTGGTAAGGCAGGTATTGATTTTCTTGGAGTGCAGATTTTTCTGAGACTCCTTGTCTTCCTTCTCATTTCTAGGTTTTCTTCAATATATATTGCCAGCCACGCTTTTTCTTTCATCTTACTTTATCAATACTTTTGAGAGGAGGAGGAAGAGCTGGGAAGATGGTAAATGGTGTCCTTTTAGAAGTGAAACTTGAAAAACATTTTTTTTTTTTTTTTTTTTTTTTAGTTTTTGGGCCACACCCGGCGGTGCTCAGGGGTTACTCCTGGCTGTCTGCTCAGAAATCGCTCCTGGCAGGCACGGGGGACCATATGGGACACCGGGATTCGAACCAACCACCTTTTGGTCCTGGATCGGCTGCTTGCAAGGCAAACACCGCTGTGCTATCTCTCCGGGTCCCT